>VXBW01004161.1:698642-729870 GCA_013400375.1 Thinocorus orbignyianus
AAAAAAAAAAAAGGAAGAGGGAATAAATATTTCAGTCCAGAATACATAATTTCTCAGTTTGAATAGAATGAGAGTATAATGCATCTTTCAAATCCCTAGTGAAATTTAAAAATAATGTAAAAATCTGTACCTTTAAAAACAATTAATTCTGGCCCAAATGAAACCAACCTAAAAATAAGTTGAAACTTAGTAAAAACCAAAATTACTTTTATTTTGTTGAATTTGCTGGTAATTTCAGGCAAAAAAAAAGAATCAGTCTTGGAATATAACATTTCTATATTCAGTGTTTGAAATGAAGTATATCAACATTTATTTCAGTCCTTTCCTTAGAAATCATGAATAGTTTTCATATTCCAAAATAGTAGGGTTCAGACAATTTGTTATTCATGAAGAGTTTTAGCCAGGAGCAGGTTTGTGATTATTCCAGGACAGAACAAGAACACAGCTGAAACTTCAGATGATTTTATATCCAGCTCTAGTATTTACCTGTACAGTTAACCAACAGTCAATCAATTTCTATTCTTGTGAAACAAACATCTTCTCTAGATCTGTTTTATACAGATGGACACTACCTATATTTAAAAAAAAAAATAAAAATAAAAATAAAAAAAATTCTTAATCATTTTACTTGAATATATCATTCTTTTCTGCTCCATTTCTCCTTACCTCTTTTGCAATGTGTAATTGATGCGCTTTCATTTTCATAGCTCATCAAAATTATTTTTATACCACACAGCGCCTACTATGAGATTTCACCTCCTGCTCCTAGTTGGTTGATCATGGCCAGCCTCCAACATATACTAGTCAAATTATAAAATAAAAAACATATTAGATTTCTCTTTTCTTATTTACTTAAATTTAGGAGGAGCTATCTCGTTATCCTCCTTCAAATTTCTACCTTATTTCTTACAGTAAATGACTTTCAGATTTGTAGTAAGTTGGTAACATTGACTTTCATAACAGCTTTTACTCTTTCACAGAATCGCAGAATGATACAGGATTGTAAGGGACCTCTGGAGATCATCTAGTCCAATGTCCCCTGCCAAAGCAGGTCCACCTAGAGCAGGTTGCACAGGAATATGTCCAGGTGGGTTTTAAATGTCTCAGATGACACAGAACTCTATCACCTCTCCGAGCAGCCTGTATTGCTACCCTCAAAGTAAAGAAGTTCCTCCTCCTGTTTAGATGGAACTTCTTATGCTTAGGTTTGTGCCCATTTCCTCTTGTCCTCTCACTAGGCATCACTGAAAAAGGACTGGCCCCTTCCTCTTCACACTCACCCTTTAAGTGTTTATAGGCATTAATCAGATCCCCCCTCAGTCTTCTCATCTCCAGACTAAAAAGACTTGAGTCCCTGAACTTTTCCTCATAAGAGAGATGTTCTAGCCCCCTAATCATCTTTGTAGACCTTTGCTGTACCGTCTCCAGCAGTTCCCTGTCCTTCTTGTACAGGGGAGCCCAGAACTGAACACAGTACTTCAGAAGCAGCCTCATAAGGGCTTTCCTTGACCTACTGGCCACACTCTTCTTGATGCATCCCAGAATGCTATTGGCCTTCTTGGTCATGTGGACACATTGCTGGCTCATAGTCATTCTGTTGTCCACCAGGACTCCCAGGTCTTTTCCCTTAGAGCTGTCCCCAACCTGTACTGGTGCAGGGGGTTATTCCTCCCCAGGTGCAGCACCCTACAATTTCCTTTGTTGAATTTCATCAGGTTCTTCTCTGCCCAACTCTCCAGCCTGTCCAAGCCTCACTGTATAGCAGCACAGCTGTCTGGTGTGTTAGCCATCCCTCTCAGTTTTGTGTCATCAGCAAACTTGCTGAGGTCACACTCTATCCATTCATCCAAGTTATTGATTAATATTAATTAATGTATTGAATAAGACTGGACTTCACTCTTTTGTTTTGTGCTTATAAAGAGTTTTACATAAACGGGTTTTTCTTTTTGTACAATTATATTTATTTCAAGGAAAAGCAGTCTAATCCATAACAACAGTTTTCATACTTTTAT
The DNA here is from genome assembly GCA_013400375.1 of Thinocorus orbignyianus. Taxonomy (NCBI): domain Eukaryota; kingdom Metazoa; phylum Chordata; class Aves; order Ciconiiformes; family Thinocoridae; genus Thinocorus; species Thinocorus orbignyianus. The sequence goes on from VXBW01004161.1 coordinate 700,655, forward strand.
TCCCTATTATTTCTCTGCTCTACTCCATTTTCCCCCTTTTTTACTACCCTACTGAAGAGTTATCATCTGAAGATAAGTCATAACATATAGACCATATAACATGTCTGCAACACCAAAAACCTCCTTGAAAAATATTACTTTTAATCTAAAAATCATTATGTGTGACAGTAACTTAATTTATTTAAGAAAAAATAAATTTAATAAAGAAAGAATTAATGTTTAATTTACTGTATGTAAAACACCACTTATATGAGTTGCGTTATCATGTGATCCTCTCAGCCAAAGTATTAAATATATGGATAAACTTATTGAATAAATGAGAATATGACTGTTTTCTCAATACTGTGAGGTCTTTATCTTTCTATTCACAGAAGTATCTCTGAATTTCTATATCATTTTATCATCCCTTTTTCCCACTTTTTTGAGTCTGAAAACCTCCAAACAGAAATTCCATCTAGTTACAGCATGTAAGTATGGGTCTGGATTTGTTTCAAGTTCAGGTACGAGATGCCTCATGTTATTCCTGAGCCTTATTTTTAGTTCTTTTTTAACAGTATTGCACATTAAAAGTTCAGGGGACATGTAAAGATTCAGCGGACCTTACCTGATTCTGTTATAAGGCACAAAATCTTGTACATTCCAAAACCTAAGCAATCCTGAGAAGTGGGGAAGGAGAAAAATAGCCAAATTTTGCATGGGTAGCTAAACCTTCAAGGTGTTTGGTAGACCACAATACCTCTTGGAACATTAGTTGAATTTGCGTCTTCAGTCGAATGTGTAAGCCAAATCAGAATCAAAGAGTCATAGAACATTCTAGGGTGGAAGGGACCTCAAAAGATCATCTGGTCCAACCCTTCTTAGAAAGGCAGTCTAGTCGAGAGTAGCATCCTGTACAATCACATCTTGAAAACCCACAGTAATGGATACTCCCCATATCCCTGGGGAGGTTATAGTGGAGGATTTCTCTCATTGGAAACTTTTTTTCTTATTTGAAGATAAAACTTTTCCTGGTGCAACTTGTACCAGTTGACCCTTGTATTTTCTGTGACTCTGTCCTCTTTGTAGCCACTTTTAAGTACTGGAATACTGTGGTGAGGTTCGCCCTGAGCCTTTGAGCATTCTCTTCTCCAGGGAGGAAAACCTAACTCCTTCAGTATTTCCCCATAGGGCAGGTTGTCCAACGCTTTGATTATCTTAGTGGAAACATACCAAGCTATAGGATTCCCTAGGATTCCCATTTACTTATCAAACAGAGAGACATGGACATTGCCTCAGAGAGCCCTTCAGAGGTAATGACTTTTGAAACTGCTGATTTCATGCTATATGCATGTATGAGGGAGATCCAAGCTAAATTTCCATGATCCCCTAGACCCTCTCTTTCTTCTTTTCAAGTTCTTCTATTTAATGTCTGTTAATGTTTTATCTCTTTGCTGTTACGCTGAAGACCCATCATAAAATTAATCTGTGACTCAGATGTCTCAGAAATTGCTTCCTGAGAAGGGGGGAATAGAACAGGAAATTAATTTGCATGCAAAGGAAAAGCAAAAAAGTAAAAACTGAAAAACATGGTGCTGCCAAAATGGTCAGTGTAGCTGGTACTCTCTAGAAATGAAAAAGATATTGGCAAAGACTTAAGAGAAGGCATTTCTGTTTGTAAAAGCAAATGAAACTGCTGAATGGAAAGTTGAAAGATATATTTTAGACATATATACATACATATTTATGTATATGTGTAAATACACGCATATGCGTGTATATATATGAATAGAGTGAGGAGTTATCAAATTACATTAAAGAAAATTGGAAAACATTGCCTTTGAAGAAAATTATCAGTTTCATATATACTTTTTTAAAAAGGGAAAAAAGACCAAAGCATTACAACAAACAAGACTCTTAATTCAAGCTGACAGCTTTGGAGGGCTTGTGGAATGCATGGTCCAAGTCACTTCAGCACACCTATCTTCAGTGTCTAAATATTGATTGTCTAGTCTAAACCAGCTGCCTAAGATATTCTTCTAGTAAGTGGAGACAGGTACTTTAAGACAGATGGCACAACTCACAACGTAGAAACTTAGATGGATGCCATTCCCAACTAAAAATTTTTTTTTCAGGCCACTGTGATTTTAAAAGTCCAAGCTATACATAATCTACATGATCTAATAGCAAATACTAAAACTGCTAAAATAAGAGGCCAATTCAAATATTACTGAATCACAGGATATTGCACATTACAATTAAATTGCTACCAGCTGAAAGCCTGATCAACACCAAGTCTATACTCAGACAAATAAACTATGCTAACAATGAAAATGGAACAATTTGTTCCATTCTGAAGAACATACTGAAATAAATATATGAGCAGATATTCTGGAGCTCTTAAAATATTTTACAAAAGATTAAAACAACTGAAGTTTTGTGGGTATGATATCATTAATTATGCATAATAGCAAAGTGTGTTTGCAAAAGGCAATCTTGTTTCATGGAATTTTTCATGCCTATGCAGTGTTCATGGCTCTGAGAAGATGCAGAACATAAGGGACAAATATGGCTTCCTCCCCTAAAAAAAGAAAGATGGTATAGAAAATAATTCTCTAAATACTTAAACAGAGTGTGCAATGGAAGGGAAAGACTAAACCAGGTATCTGGAAGATCTGGAATAGAAAGACTTAACTGAATTACTTCTCACTTACAGGGTAAGAATGTTTGGTCGGTGTTGTCCCCTGTTCTGCTGTCATGCTTATGTAGACTGTGGGACCTAGTTAAATAGTCATTTAATTTTCTGTCTCTTGTGCTTCTCCACTTCAGTTTCCTCCCTGCCAGAGTACTGAGGAAAGGAACAAAACACATAACTAAATTTCCCCTTGACATCTAAAAGAAAATAACAAATATAGTGTACATAGGACCTAAGAAGTAAGCATTCATCTCTTAAAATTTAGATGTAATCTTTGATTTTCCAGGAGCTGTTTGGTCTTTGAAGACAATAAAACTTATCACTGATACTTTTAATCTGTTCTTTTCTAAGGATTTTTCTGTCATGGACAAATAATTCATAGAAACTTGGGCACTTCTTCTAACTTTCAACTAAAATTTATGAAATTCTGATAAATTTCCTAACTAAAATTCAGCTATTTCAATGCTCTAAGGTATCTAAGCCTAGCATTTAAGCATCATTTGCTGATCTGAGATACCCAACCTCACTCTGAGAGCAAACTGTGGATACCACGAATACTGAGGCATTCAGTGATTCAGTTGTATATAAACTCAACAAAATACACAAATTGATAAAGCTCTATTCCTAGATTTTTACAGTGAAATTCTACTTAACTCCGCACAAGAAAAAAAAATCTTATTTTTTATTATTAAAACATGTAACAGTAACCCATAAGGACATATTCATATGGATTGCATGTTTACTTCTACACTAACATTAGCTATATACAGAAAAAAAAAAAAACAGAAGGAGGAATGAGGCCATAAAATATATCCTGGTGAGTACAGTAACAAAAATGTCCTGCAAATAAATTGGGGCACAGCAGGAAGGACTCTGTGTGTAAGCAGCAGGCTCTTAAAATTGATCATCTGTCTTGCTGAAAGTTAATGGAGCTCTCTCAATATAGAAACAATATAGTCAATCATGTTTCATAGTATAATTAACTACTGACTAAAGTTGGAATGAGTTGAAAATATTTCACGGGTAGAGTAGAAAGACAAGCAGAGTTGATAATCTTCCTGGTTTTGTAATATCAGTGGGAGGTGTTGAATGTGTGTATTGAGATACTGTGTACCTAAGCAGGATACAGAGTTAAATTATTTTTACACTGTTACGAAATTTGAAAATCTAACTCTGCCTTCTACGTATGTTGATGCTACTGGAATTTCAAATCATATACTATATCATGGAGGTCTGTAAATCCAGATCTGAATTATAGTGTTACTTAGTCATGACGAGTAAATATAATTCTTCAGAAATGCTATTCAAATTATTAATAGTCTAGCTCCTGATAATTTAGAAACATGTGTCAGCATGTCAGTGAAAGATCAAACAAGAAGTGATAATCATAAACTGTACTTCAATGACTATAGCGAGGGGTAAATTAAAAAGTAATCTGAGACAATGAATGATAAACTATTTTGATGACATAGGCAAAGAAGTGGGACTTCATCCTGGAAGCATCAAGTGTCACTGAAAAACAGCAAGTCCAGCAGGAGAAAGCTATAAAGTGACACCTTTCAACATGAGTCATGAAATCATTCCAAACATATAGAAAAGATGTCTCAGTGCTGTTAGCTGGATGAAAGACAGGTTGAAGCTTGTTACATTAATAATAACTGTATGTTTCTAAGTAAACTATAGTTAGGTAGCAACTGCTTTTGCATCACCTTTGACAATAAGAGTAGTTCTGGAAATTACATAGCAAATTTTCAGGGTTATCTGTTGACCTGGTTTCCAAAGGTTAGTAGTAAAGGCTTAATTTATAATATTTTTTTGTAACTTTTCTTTTTTTTTTTTTTTTAGTGGCATGAGACAATGTTGTGAAATTCAGAGTCTTGAAATAGTGATAAGCATAATTTAAAGAATGAGGATGAGGAAATCCAATAGACCAGAAAGCAGAAGCCTGCATCAGTTTTCTCAGCTTCACTGATTAACAGCAAGACTAATATCACAGATAGCAGTTAAAAATGCTGAGCATTCTGAATGATTAGAAAGGCCAGCCCAGAGACATTGCTGGTAAAGCACTGGAATGATGTTAAGCTTTAATCAGGAGCCAGTACTGTGAGAGCAAAAATGCTTTTGATTTCATGACATTAAGGTCTGACTTATGTTCTTCTGGCAAGAAGAAAACTGAAAGACAGACTTAGAAAATTCTACTTTAATATAATCTACCTGAAGCATACCTTCATTGTAGTGGCATATACACCTAAGCTGCATGTGAATCATCAACAGTACATGCTGTATTTGTTGATTAGCCATGAAAATGTGAGCTTTAAGTTCACTGAAGTTGTTTAGTGTATTTCCTAAGATAGTGTTTCTTGTTATAGAAATAGCAAATGATCTGATCTTCTCACCACACATGCCTGTGACAGAGACAGGCAAAGGTATTACTTAGTAACATCAAATAATCACACATATGCATCATAATTGTACAATGAGGAAACAATGGGGAACAAACCTTGTCAGCTAGCAGATTACACTGTAGAAGACTTGAAGAACTCAAAAACAAATATAGACAAAAGCTGCATGAAATGTACAAGAAGTATGTTTCTGACATGTAAAGATAATATAGTTATCTTTATGTTTAGAACCAAATAGCTGAGACTGAATATCTAAGAAAGTAGGAAAAAGAGCTATCTGAAGGCATAACAGCATCTACAAAGTCGATCACAGCATCAGATAATTTTGTCCATACTTTTTTTCTAGAAGAGTATTCTTTAAGCTGAACATTTTAACTTGATCAGCCAGCAATGTCAAGGCAGGCAAACTGAAGATTTTCCTATTTCTTTTCCCTTTATTGACTTGTGGTTCATGTAATGACCTTGTGTAGTACTTGCTGAAATCAGACGGTCTTTTCATTGACTTTACTGAACAATGTTTGGGCCTTGAATTAGAATAAAAAATAAAACTGGCAGTATATTATAGGAAAAACCATTGTCTGTGAAAAAAGATTTTTCCGTCAAGGTAGAGCAGAGAAAATTATAAAGGCTCTTTAAGAAAAAAAAATAAACCCAGACAACAACAATGCTTTATTTGCCTTTCTCTTTTGTTTCCTTCTGTTCGTACAAGCACATTGCATATGTTCTCTGGGTAGGAATACTATGAGAGTAATTCTGTCCCTGCATTAAATAACCTAAAAATCAGTATGATGACCTTAAACATATAAATACTAATACATACCTTATTATGAATGCTGTTTATGTAATACTTTGCCCTGAAGTGTGTAACTTTATTTATACAGGTTTCTAGGTCATTTAAAATATGCAATTCCATCAATAATATAAGTTTAGTTTCACCGCCCTTGAGGTACTGATTTCTTTCAATTCAGCACCAACCCCTTTTTGTGTTTTAAGGTACTGAATTTGCATTAGAATTGTTAAAAAGGATTAGAAAATTATTCAAAAGCATAATAAGGGCAGTATAAAGTTTTCAAAAACATTTCATACTAAAGCAAACTAAAACATGTAAAGCTTTAAAATTTGAGTGACAATGCAATAACAAATGTGGAATAGGTAACAGAGGGGCTCTTCCAAAGTCAAATGCCTTTTTAACTATAACTACCTGTCTTCTTAATCATAAGCACCTATTTATGGAGTTATCAAAAGTTTCCTCCAAAATTTACAATGGCTGTGCAAACTAGTCACACATCTTGGCAGGAAGAATGAATTTGGTCTTTTTATTTATTCTTCGGAGTGCACCTAAGACATCTTAATGAATATATCCCTCACCATGGCCTGCCTTCAGATGTAAAAATCATTAATCTGGGAAAAGAAAAAGTCAATTAGCACAAATGAAATTCAGACAAAACAGACTGTAGCCTATAGGTGGCAAATCACTGCAACTGTGAGGGAAATGAGAAAAGAAAAGTGATATACAGCTGTTCAAGACAGGTCATTTTGTAAATAGATAAGGCCAGAACTCAGCATCTTCTCTCAATTGCAACAGATGTTCTAATGTTAGGAAAAGACATTTGATTGTGATAGGCTGTATTGTCTCTCAGTTGACTAGAAGAGAATTCTAGGAGCTTGAGTTAGTTTTCAGACACGAGCCTGTGATGTCAGCTGAGACAACCTACAGTATCCAAGATTTCTGTATGACTAACGATGATGATACAGGATTGGTTGAAATCTGAGACTTTCCATAGTGGCAGCTAGAGGACACTCTGTAGCATCTACTAGTTCGTTAGATGCCTAAAATTAATTGACTGAATCCCATTGTGACATACAATCACTCCTGCCCACCTTGTCTGTGCTAAGAATTCGTAAAGTGATAGATTGTCTACCCAAAGTGTTGCCAGCACCTCTGTGCTGTATAATGTGCTCTGGAGGTGAGAGACTGGGCAGGTGCATAGGCTCTTCACACAGAGAGACACCAGAGCCTTGGTGTACTCACTGAAATATGCAAACGATACTATGTACTTCGTCACCCATAAAATTAGTTAGATGTTCTTTTGCAGGACAGAATGTTTCTATGCAATGATATTCTTATTCCTCTGTGGTCAAGAGGGTAGTTCAACTAGCCTTAACACTTAGCCATTCCACTTTGATGTAAAAAAACCCCACTGTGATATGTTTTAGTTCACTTACATTCGTATGTATGCACACAACAATTTGCTTAATTGGAAAGCTCTTTTTTAGGAAATTCTGCTATGTAAACTATGAATAATTCATATTCATATGAATCTAATGAATCCAAGGAGGTAAGAATCTGATGTAGCATGTATGGCAGTAAAGTGTTATTGACATCTACAGAAAAATTAAATACCGAAACCTAGTATTTTTAAGGTCACAAGTGTAATTAATTTATTTGCTATCCCACCTCCAAATTATGTCACCTTTGTTTCCTGTCTGTGCTTGAAATCTCTGAATTCCCATTCTGTGCGTTTACCTTGTTCTTCTTTTCTCACCCATATACAAATCTTTCATAAAAAAAGTGGACAATGTCATGCCTGTACCGTGTTGCTGCCAGCTTTCTGGGAAGGTTCAAAAGCTTCAAGAGATTAGAGAGTTTTTTGGGGTTTTTTTTGTTTTTTGTTTTGCATTGAAGAACCTCTAGATTGTTTTACTGGAGCATAAACACAGTAGGGTCCTTCTGCTTACATAACAGCCAGATACTGAATATACAGAATTGCATCTGCAGACACAGTGGGCCTAACATCATTTTCCTATGTATCTAGCTGTTGACTTCAGCAGAATTTTTCCTGACTTAGGTAAGTGTAGCTAACAGCATATTCCAGCTCAGTGAGTTTATCAAGCACCTAAGGTAAAAAATACAGGTGTCTAATTTTCTTGCAGTTGATAATTTCTTTCTTCTTTTTCCTTTATTTTCTCTCTTTTCCCCCTTTGTTGTCTCCTGTTTCCATGCTGACTGTGATTAATCAAAATTTTATTTAGGTTTTTCACTGTTGTAACTTAACACCGACACCTCCTCCCAATAAGAAATTTTGTCTGGACTTGGCCTTCAGTCTCATAATACTATAACAATAATAATTATTAATGACATTTCTTCAGCAAGTCTTGATCTAAGACTGCCATTTTGAACAATCAATCATGAAAGAAATATGTTAGAAATAAGTTTTGAATAGACAAGAATATGAAAAGACTACTTTGATCAATACTCAATTTGTTCATTTCACACTGAAATTGTTTTATATTTTATATTTTGATATTCTTCTCCTGGAGAACTTGCATAAATCTGATACTTTAATATAATTGGTTGTACAAAACCAAATGATTTGAACTGATGTCTAATCTCTGCTTATAGCTAGTAGATGCTAAGAAGATGTCATGGTTTTGGCAGGACAGAAGTGTATTAGAAACAGCATAGATGAAGAAGATCCCATTACTTCCAGCCTCCCTCAGTCATAGATGGTTTTCCAAACGACAAGTTTCATTTTTTATACTTAACTGCAATATATTTTTTTTTCTTATATGAGTTTATTAGTCAGTTTCTGATCATTTTATACTCTCAGTAACCAAAATACCTGTGACACTGAATCATACGATTCAATTACACATTGAGAGAAATAATTTTTTGGGTTTGTTCACTCTTTTTAAAATTCCTTGATTGTTGTATTTAATTACATGTTCTTCTTCCACTATGATTAATAAAGATAGTGATGCTTTATTCACCTTTTCCATATAACTACATATTAGATAAATATGTCTGTCATACATATAACCACTCACATCTTCTTTCAGGTAAATATGTCCTAAAGTAACAAAAATTTGAGTCATGATTCATTGTGTTGTGAAGTGTGTAGAAAATCCCATTGCCGGAGGTCAACATCTCACAAAAGAGACTATTCAAATAAAGGGAGAGCCCATTGGGTCATCTCCCTGTAGGGTCCCTTATATTGCTGGATCACTCAGACTCCATTTTATTCTAATTTCCTGGCCACATGTAACCTTCTTCCTTTCCCCTTTGGTCAAGGTACTTGGAAGGCACTGATTTCTAGATCTGTCCATTGTATAAAAATTTAACTTTTGCAGTTTTTCAATTGTCTAACTTTTGCATTTTTAGTCAATTCCCCTAATTTTTGGTTATCTCATTCCTGCAATTTCAGTTAACTTCTTGTTTGTAAAGACACTCATATCCCTATTTTGTCACCTGTTTGTGGAGACACTCTTATCCCTTTATTATCAGAAGCTACACAAATGCTTTTTCCTTTATGATAGAATTGTAGTTACTTCTGTTTCCAGGATCAGATCTGGACATAACTACACCACAACAATCTTACATGAGAGTACTTAGCAACCCAGCAAAACATTAGGTGGGAGTAGTATTCAGGAATTAAATCAAACCCAAAATGTCATGAAGTATAAGAAAGGTATAAGACAGGGAACGGATCAAAGCACTTAGGGAAAGATGAGGAAGATACTTTCATTCCAAGGCAAAGCTGAGAGACACTATTAACACTTTATTATAAATATCAGACATTTTTCTCATCTCTAGTTTATTAAAATAAGCTTTGTGGGTATTTAATTAATTTTTATTTTTAGGACTAAGATCCTTCAGTAAATTTCTTTAGAACGGACTATCTACTAGTCTTGTGGACTGTCTGATTATGACATTACCATTGTAGAGGCTTACTGACCTAATTGCTGCAGTAAAGCATCAGTGCTTTACTCCAGCATCCTATTTCATAAAATCATTATATTCCATAAGTTTCACTTTAAGTAAAGTGTTGTTGCTTTGATTTAGTTTGGTAATTTTTTTGTTAAATTTTCTTTTTGCTTTTCTCTATAAAAATATGATTGTGAAATGGGTGATGTACAGTATAACACTCCACTTCTCAGAAAAAGTAGATTTGGACAATGAAAATAATAAAACCCAGTGCGTTTTGAAGTTATTTTAGCCATTCTCTATTTTTTTTGTAGTACTCATACTGAAAAACAACGTACTAACTTTTGAAGGGAATTATAGAGAACCACTGAGTTATTTTTTAATTAATTATATTTTATTCATATGTGGTTTTGTTTCTTTCTCAATGAAATCTGGTTCCAGTCATTTAAACTATGCGTCAACTTTAAATACCTGGACACTGCTTCAGGACTGCTCTGATTCTGGTTGAATATGGTCCCCAAACAACATATCATTAGCCAGGCATGGCTTTGCAATCACTCACCTTTTCAGCTGTAAATAGGGTTGGATGAATCACAATATCTGTATGTAACTCAAGACACATGCTATCTTGCAGAACCCTTGGCTGTAGATATGTGACCTATTTACTCATTTCTGTATTGGAAATCCAATACAACAAAGTCCTTCAGCAGGACTCAGGACTTGAAGTGTTATTGCAGATTTGCTGCTCCTGATCATTGGCTTACACAAGAAGTAAACATCTTCGGTTTATGTATTATCCCTTCTCTGTATGTATGTAACTTGACATTCAGACTATATTGGCAGATTCATATATGACCATATTAAAAATTGGTGACAGCTTTGGTGGAAGAAAAAATAATCAGACATCAGCTGCAACACCCATAATTCACAGTTCAACTGCATGCCAGAAGCTATAGACAGATGCTTTTTTATTACTCTTCACCTACACCAGCCCGTTTTATTGCTTTTATTATGATGCAGACATGCACACAAAATAGGGTAGCTAAAGTTGAAACAATCAGACTGGTAGCATCTCTGTGATATGGTGGGATGAATGTGTTTTTAGAATGCGTTTTTAGATTTTTTTTTATTTCTACTTATCCTAGTCTGGTTTATTGGCAATAATATAAATTAATTTTCCCTAGCAGAGTCTGATCACTGCTGGGTCATCTCCCTGTTCCTTATCTCAATCCACGAGTTTTTCATCATATTTTCTCCCCCTATTCTGTTTAGGAGGAGTAATAGAGTGTCTTGGTTAGCACCTGGCAGCTGGCTAAGGTCAACAGACAACAACCTCCCCCACCCAAAAACCAACAAAAACCCTACCTTTTTTCCCACACATTATTATGTGTGTATACATATATACACACAATACAAAACCTGTTGAGATCCTTACCTAGGCTAGAATACGAAGGCACTGTGAGTAATTCTTTCTGAATGAAGTAGTCTTGCTGTTTATTTGCACTGTTGTACCAGACACAGACAAGTATTAGATGCAGCCAAACAAAAAGCATAGTTTGTATTCACGAAAAAACCAATATTAGTTTAGAGCAAAAGAAAATGTTTTCTTTGTAGGAGTCTGAATCTGTTGGGTATGAAGTTTTAACTTTCCTTCCTATTTCTATTATTAGCAGTATTGTTGTTGTCATTGCTGCTACTGTTACTATTAATTTTACTCAAAATTTGACTCTCCTCTGGACTTTGAAAACAATAAGATTAATAGAATCTTTGAATCCAAGCTCAGTTGTAGCACCTTATGACATCTTCTTTTTGGTTCTGTAGATTCTAATGGAACGAGCTCACTTGCAATGTAACATCAGTTTAAAAGACAAGCTGAAATCCTTAACTGCCCCTCTGTTCCACTCTCATAAGGCCCCACCCGGTGGACTGCACTGGGCTCCAGGGCTCTCAAAGTAAGAAAATGTCGACCTGTTGGAGTGAGTCTGGATGAGGTCCACAAAGATGACCAGAGGGTGGAGCAGCTCTCCTATAAAGACGGGTTGTGAGAGTTCGGGTTGTTAAGCCTGGAGAAGAGGAAGCTCCAGGGAAACCTTGTAATGGTCTTCCAGTACCTAAAGGGGGCCTACAGGAAAGATGCGAAGGGACTCTTGATCAGGAAGTGTAGTAACAGGGTGAGGGGTAACAGTTTTAAACTGAAAGAAACTAGATTTAAATTAGATTTTAGAATCATAGAATTGTCTAGATTGGAAGGAACCTGTAAGATTATCTAGTCCAACCATCAACCTGACTCTGATAAAAAACAACAACTCATCATAATTTTTTTGTTTGTTTGTTTTTAATTTCCCCAGGATACTATTTCTAACTCACGAATTCAAAACCTATCCATGTCCTAGCTGCAGCAAGTGGTCTAGCCAATTCAGAATTTTTTTCCATACTTATCAAGGAATATAAACAGAAATTTTCCTTTCCCATGGAATCTTCAGGTTGTTCAAGTAGAGGTATGCCACTTTACTGAGAGATTTTAGCAGTAACTAATTCTAGTCCTCCTTAAGATCCAGACTACAGACCAATATTTGCTATGTTATCTGATCTCTGCATTATTGTTAATACATAGACACATGAAAGGACTACAAGGAGACCTTACTACTGTGTCTCTTTCACGCAGTATTTCTCTCCTCTTTTATTTTCTGTCTTTGTTTCTTTACAATAGTTAAATTGAAAACAATATCAAATAACATATTTTTCTTTCAATTTTGCACAATTTCTTATTTTGTTTCCATGCATTCTTAGTGTTATTCCTACTTAAATTATTTTAAGTTATTGATACCATTGTTTCATCTACCTAAAATTTTCCCACATTAAATCGCTTTTCTTTCCTCTCTTTCTAAACTTTTTTTTTTGTGTGTGTGTGTAAACTCATGTACCCAGAAAAAATGAGAGTTCTGCTCTTGGCATTCAACTCTAAAGGAAAAAGAAAAATATTCTTTTTCATTCTTCTTTTGGTTGCACGTTTTCACCCACACAACATTGTGGTGGCAAATGTTACGTACATCTTAAGTTCAAATGGTCTTTTTCTTGAACTTAATGTTTAGTGTTTAGTGTTTGTTTTCAGCAGACTTCTATTATTCTGTCTTAACAGCCAGTTTATTCTTGAACTTTTCTCTGTTATTTGCATAAATGAAAAGTTCGCCTTTATCCTTTTAGAATGTGTATTGCTTATTCACCTTTATACACCAAGGATTTTTTTCCTTTCCTGAATGTTCTAGTATCTCTTAGGTCAAGTCATGCTCTTTTCCAGATCTAGTTAGGAGGATCTTTTAATTGGAACTTTATATCCTTCATGTATATATGTATTCTTTAAATAAATAAAAAAACCCAAACCACTAGAAAAATATAAATCTGAAAGAAAAATTCTACCTTTTGTTCTTTTTTCCAAGGTGAACCTGACCTCAAGCAATGTTCCCCCCTCCACTGAAACCTTTGTATGGACTATGAATATTGTGAACTGACATCTATCCAACATTCTCTTTTCTTTATAATTTATTAGTTACATAGGAACTAAAATCAACACTTTTTCTGTTATGAATACTAAGTCTAAACCTCATATTAAATTTTGTCTCTGAAGCATTGGAAATCTTACGTTAAAAAAAGCTGAAAATGTAAAATTGATTTATACTATCAGTATTCTATTTATCAAATGGGAATGGAATAAAGAATGTTTTAGTTTGGTTGTTTGCTTATTTTTTTTTTTTTTAACTTGAAACAAGCATCTAATTGTCATCTATGTGTAGGTCTGTTTTCAGGAAAATAACAAACAAGGTTAACAACTACATAAGTAATTAGGAAGACAATGTTATGCATTGGATCAAAACCTCTAGTCTTCCACTGTGAAGTTGAAAGTATTTTTTATGAAAGAATACCCAGAGGAGAAAATCAAAATCATGCACTTTTTGTTTTCTGAATGGAACAAGAATCTCTACTATGTGCAGCTATGGGACAGATACTGAAGGAATAGAAACAGCAAGATCTTTGCATTACACACAGGAGTGTGCAGGAATAGAAGAGTGTGGCTCTCAGCCAGATGGTTAAGGGAATTGTAGATCAATCAAATAATCACATATTTATGTGAGATGTATTTTTTTCACAGATTGGTTCATTTTCTCTCAGTAAAATTATATAAATCCATGGATATATAAGTCAAAAAAACTAACTATAAATAATAATAAAAAAAGTAAATCCATAAACACTTATTCAAAACCTCCTAAAATAACAACATTCCCAAGAGTTAGTTGTTTCATTTATTCCAAAACAAAACAAAAATGTTGGAGTTTTCAGTCGTAAGCTCAAAGCTATTGTTACAAAGATGAGAGAATTATCTATTGTTATGAAGAAAGAATATTGGAGACCAGAATATGCAAGAAGCTGAAGATGTTTAGGTCAAGGTTAAAAATTAGTTCCCTTTCATTTTAAACCCAAAGAACAACATTGATGCAAAGACTGATATTCCAAAATGTTTCGGTGTAAGTAGACAAAATACATATAATGGAGAGGAGTCATCACATTGAATGTTAGATGCAGGGACACTAGAGACATCCAATCAGCTGGGAAAAGATAACACTTCATAATGAGATGTACCTGACTATTCTAGATACTGACTCAGGTGTCTATATTAACAAGGTGGTGGTTTGCACTTGGTTAGATGAATCCCACCTGAAATGTTTATTATAATATGATTGGATTTGGAGGCTTCAAAAATGCCAACAAATTTTCTTAGTGAATATCCTCTTAGTATTGTAAGAGTAAATTTAAATTGCTGGATTTTTTTTTATTTTATTTTTTTATTATATTTTTTTTTCAATTTCTGAATTATCACCAGCAACACTTGCAGTTAATATAATTTAACTTCAATTTAATTTAAACATTAGGCCAAAACTATCCTTTGACTTGCACAGAAAAATGTTCTGATTATATAAGGGAATATACTGTATTTGATTCTGCTATGGATAACTTTATATTATTAGCTTGCTTAGTTGAAAAACAAAGCATCTTTTCATAGTTTATCCTCTAAGATTTTACAAACGATCTGCATTCTTTAGTCCTTGTACATCATCACACATAAATAATGATCCTGCAGATAGTGCTACTATTACATGTCGTCAAACTGTATCCTAAGGTTATGATCCTATAAACTAACCTTGGTGTGAACCGAGGTTATCTTGCAGGAAGCAGAGAAATGCAGCAGGTTCACTCAAAAATATTACTTCAGAATCTCAGCCTACTTTTTGATTTCCTGTTTTTATTTTTTTATTTTTTTTTTAATCAACTGGTGTTCACTGAATAATATTCTGGATCACATGGAAAAGTGGAAGCTTACTTTACAAGTCACTAGTCAGCATTTAAGTGTGTGTTGTCATTCCTTCTGACTAAATAATTGAAAATATACAAAGGAGAAGAAA
This sequence comes from Thinocorus orbignyianus, assembly GCA_013400375.1. NCBI lineage: Eukaryota > Metazoa > Chordata > Aves > Ciconiiformes > Thinocoridae > Thinocorus > Thinocorus orbignyianus. The sequence goes on from VXBW01004161.1 coordinate 715,889, forward strand.
AATTGAGTAGCAACTATTCTTGCATGATTATCCTTAATCTCTTGTAAGATGGGTAACCACCTGGATGAGTATTAAGGAACATAAATAGGGACAAATTGTTAAGGCAGCAGACATCTGATAGAACGTAAACAAATAACAGTTATTTCTTTGTGTACCATGTAACACTCGTTAGGTGTGACAATTGAAAGAGTCCAACATGCAATATCATATAGGTCTAATAGAAGGTGGAACTAGTCCCCTAGCAGAGCACTTGGTTGTATATCCTGTTTAGGTTGGTTATCTGTAGTGGTAATCATTCAAAAGAAATGGTCTTCTACAGAAACTTTTCTCAGTGGTACATGATTTACAGAATAATCACTCACACTAAAGGACATCAAACAGATGTGGAAAGTCACAAAACCTCTGTAAATCTGAGACTGCATGTCCTTTGTTCTAACATTCATCTACTGTTGAATGTAACACCCACAAGACTATATTTTGTCGGGGGTTTTTTGTTTGTTTGTTTTGTTTTGTCTTGTTTTATCTATCTTTTGTTTTTCTTTCTCGACATAAACATAATACACAACAGTTTGGTGTTTCTGTATCAGCTAAAATTAGGATAATACACCACCTGGAAATATATTTTAAAGGTTACTGTGCAATGTGCTAATAAAAAATGACCCCAACTAATGAAAGGAATACTCCATAACATATGACATCAGGCTCAGCAAAAAAAACCCGAAACAAACATACAAACAAAAAAAACCAACCAAACAAACAAACAAACAAAAAAAAAACCTTAAGAAAGAAAGAGGAAGGGGGAAACTTCAGAGTTACGGCATTTGTCGTCCCAAGTAACCATTACCCATGATGGAACTCTGCTTTCCTGGAGATGGCTGAACACTTGCCCATGGGTAGGAAGTAGTGAATGATATACTTTTTTTAAATATTGGAATGTTTTGTTTTGCTTGCACATGCAGCTTTTTCTTTCCCTATTAAATTCACTTTATCTCAACCCATGAGTTTCTTCAATTTTGCCCTTCCAGTTCTCTTCTCCATCCTACTGGGAGGGAGCGAACAAGCAACTTTATGGGGCTTAGCAGTAAACCCGCAACTGTAAATACTGTTATTGTTGTTGTTATATTATTTACAGAGATCCTACTGGTCCTGCAATGAGCAGATGACATTCAAAGCAAATCTTAAATGAAAACAGAAAAAATTCTGATTAAGGCTCTAGCTTAGTTTTCCTGGATAGGAAATTGCCAGAATAACTGGTTCTAGTTTCATTATAGGAATTCAGTGTTTAAGTTTTGCTATTAACATAAACTTAGCCTAAATTTCTGACATGTTGTCTAAGCTAAAATGTTTTGGTTTTTTTTTACTATTTTATTTTATAAACAACAAGATCCTGTTATAACAAGTTGAAAATTCTCCAATTTGTGCATTGATCAAATGAACCCTGTTTTTTTTTAACGTCTCAGTTGTTATGACACAGAGCTTGGAAAATCTAGCTGGAGTAATTCATTGTTCTCAGAACTACCTGGAAGAAGCTTTTGGAAGAGAATGGCTACAGAAATTTAATTATTGAAAGTGATAGAAGAAGATCTGTGGCTTGTGAGGTCAGTGAGCAATAAAGCACAGAAAGGCTAATGTCCTTTTCCTCACCTTTCTTCCTTGTGCTCATTTCCCTTTCTCCCTCCCCAGCAATTTGCTTTTGTTCAATGGTCTGTACTGACTGCATTGAAAATAATTTGATCAAATTTGTGTTAAATTGAAGCACACTCCTCCAGACAATATTTTCATAAACCTATCACAGTCTCCATTATTTGGGTGTTCAGATGTAATCCACTGATCTCAGTGAGAGCTGATGACAAGATGAAATCAAATAAGCATAATGTCATCTCCTCTCCAAACAAAAAAAATATCATCACTGTGAATTAAAGGATTGCGTCTGCTCCCTCCAGTAACCACTGTGTTTACTAAGTTTCACAAAATCATCACAATCTCTATGCAGTAGCAGAACTTCGGAGAAGTGATGAAAGTTTTTATTAGTGAAGGTGAATTATACAGACTCTTCTCCTTATTCCTTTGGAGAATTTAACATTTGAGAAAATACAACTCCTCGTTATAGCTTATAGGCTGCCACACAATGAACTTCAGTTTACAAGTGGCTGCACTGCTGAGTTTATACTGCTTTGCATCCTATTTGTTTGAACTGTGAGTGCAATGCAGAACTATTGAGGCATCTGTGTACATGTCAGCACCCACATATTTATATTGTGTTCAGTGCGACTCATTTCCAGTCTGATTCTCATGCAATGCTCAATTCATATCGTCCTTTGCAGTTAGTTGAACTTTAACACATTGCATTTCTTTTTTTTTTTTTTTTTTTTTTTTTAGGAAATTCTCAGTCTTCGGATTGAGACATCACTACAGCTAATTTGATGACAGTTAAAAATATGAGATCAATTTAGAACTGTCATATTCAACATATATTTTAAATGTGTTTATAATTTATTGAGATGATTTAAAACTTCATTTTGGCATTTGGAGTAAAAGAATACCTGAGGGGGAAATTTAATTATGATGATAGAATTGTTCTTCATAATAGGGAAGGGAAACTTTTAAAATGTTTAAATTGGTTTATAAGAGCAACATAAACTGTAGTGTAAAGGTTTATTCCAATAATCTTATTCCAAGTGAGTTGTATGCTGCGCTTGGAAATCTTAGGGAGAAATGCCTTTTTTTTTTTTTTTTTTGTTTTTTTGTAAAATCATAATGTGGTCCCTTTTTTGCTTTATATACCTTGAGAACTGTATCGTACTCTTCTCTGAATTTTAATATAATTGTGAAACTATCAAATTAGGGAAAGTTAATGAATGGAACCAAACAATGTATTAGCCAGCTGATAAGTAAAAGATAGTGACAACAGCAAGTGCAGCAAAAGAAACTGGTTGAGAGAAAGGGTTGTTGGTTTGGTAAAACATTTTCATAATGTTTTCATTGTGACTTCTTAGCTCCTTTTACACAATTTCATGTTATTATTAGACTTTCATATGTAACTCCAAATGCTGAAAATATATACCTTATTTTTTAAAAAATTCAAAACGAAATTTAGAAATTAAGGTTCCTAATTGATGAATTCCATACTAACACATCTATATGCATAGCACATAGTTTGTCTGGTAAATTAATCTTACTGGTACTTCAAAAACATTTTGGAAAGCCTTCAGGTGAGAACTGGTTTTGAATGGGATAATTAACCTTGACAGTAATTTCTTCATATCAGAGCCAAATAGCCGTTGGAAAGATGTATTCACTTTTCACAGAGCGCTAGGTACTTACGGCCTGGAAAGAGGCTATAATGTGTTCGGAGAAAATGTATTTCAAACAGGCATGGAAAAGTGTTCCAACAGAGACTCATCCATCAAAATCCTGGAGAAGGACATGATTCCCATAGGAGGTAACAGAGGTCCTGGCTGGATGTTTACAGTACGTTATTTTCAGTCCTAAACCAGCGTAAGTGGTTGTTTCCTGAAATAATATGATCAAGCAATGTATTATCCTAACCCCTACTTTTCAGATTATGAAAATTAATCTGCATTTGTTTTGTCCTGAAAGAAAATTGTGAATAATTGCTTAAAATTGTATCAGCTCTATACACATAATTGTGTACGTAACACTGCTTACATGCAATCTAACAGATAGTTTTCAGTTTTACTGAGTCAAAACTTTCCACGTTTTTCATCCCTCATTTTTCATTAAGTAGCATTCTTCACTGTTTATATTACTATTTCATTGGTCTGCATATTTGTTGCTTCTGCATTCGGATGTAAAATGCCAGTAAGGAATATTTTGTGATATTTTGTCAGAAGGAAAAATGAAGGGGAGCTGGTGTAACTGATAAAGTTTCTAATATTCCAATTTAAAGTGTTTGTGTACTTTGAAGTGAAAACAACTCTCACATACAAAGTGAGGTGAGACTTTTTGAAAATTACTAGTACAAATGTCAAAAGACAGGTTTCAAGTTGTCCACAGGTTGCTGCTGCTTAGAAAGTTTTTTTTCTGAGGCAAAATGCAAATATGTAAACCAGAATTTGATAGGAGCAGAGCTAGACCCAGGGCTAAGCACTTTCGAAAATCTTATCCACCAATTCAATGAACGTTTTTACTAAAGTTATTAATTTTTCTCTAACATGCTTTACTATCTGTTTTTTCAGGCAAACAACGGATGAGTTTTCTTAAGATTATTTAAGAAGCTGACATAAATCAGCTTTTGATCTACTTGCAAATCTTAGCTTAGTAGAAGGGATGCACAGAAGGTGTACATTTGAAGTCTATTTTGAAAAAGATGCAACTTCAGGTTGGCCTGATGAACTTTGTCTTTCATATTTTGCTAGTAGATCCCAGTCACTGAAGTAATAAGAACTACATTTCCAGGAAAATTCTTCACATAAAGTTGATCACTCTTTTAAATTCTGATGAATGCATTGGTTGGTTCTCTATAAAACTATAATAAAGTTTAGATATTGCTCAGTTAGCTGCCATTTAGACTCCTACTTTGCAATTGCTGAATTCCAAAAAGTTTCAGAGCAATGTGAGCAGTCATCAGTGGGAGCAATCATCAGTGGGTAAATTGTGCAAATTAACTACAGCAGTAATTTTGGTTGTGTCAATGGCAGCTACCCTAAAAGAACAAGAACCATTTAAAAATTTCTGAATGGATAAATATAGTAGTCTTAAATAATTTGCTACAGGTTGTAAACTGCTCTGTTGATTTATTATAATGCATAAATTGTCGTCGGAAGGTAATGGGAAATTCATGCCAGTTTGTTGCTTGTGGTATGGTATTTAATGGAATACACTTTTCCACATTTCTTTCAACATTTCAGGGACACATACCAAAAATGGACAATTCAGACACTTGAAAGAACATGTGTTTTGGGGTATGCTTTTGTTGCAGAGGAAGGGACATACTACTACTCCTCAACTAGCCTGTGATGTACCTTTTGTCTCTATGTTTCCTTATCCGTGCCAATATCTAAGGAGATATGCTATCACAAAGTATGCTACTGTAAAGGAATTACCTAAACAAGCTCAGAGGTTTGTTTCTTGCAGTCCTGGTGATATCAGTGACAGGATGCTGAGCATAACCACAGGGCACCCCAGAATATACTCTATATCTTAAGAAGAAAGAAAGAAAGGATAGGAAAGATAAAGCTTTACTAGAGTTCTTGAACAGCGCCCTCTTTCACAGAGGTTTTGTGTTTTCACACATGCTTTGTTAAGGAAATAGCAAATGTCCTCAAAAGTGGTCTCACTTAAACTAGGGAGAGGAAAAGGCTGGAGCAAGATGCACTCTTGATAGAAGAGGATCAGGTCAGGATATACTTAAACAAACTAGACATGCATAAATCCATGGTCTTTGATTGGATGCGCCCACAGGTGATGAGGGACCTAGCATCATTGTGAGACTGATGTCAATAATCTTTGATTATCCACAGCAAATGGGAGGAGTACCTGAAGACTGGAGGGAAACAAATGTTCTTCAGGAAGGACAAGAAAACCAAGGGAATTACAACCTGGTCAGCCACACGTTAATCGCTGGAAATGTGATGGAACAGCTATCTTGGAAATCATTTCCAAGCTCATGAAGGACAAGAAAATCATCAGAAATAGTCGACGTTGCTTCAGCAAGGGGAAGTCATGCTTGATCAACCTGTTAGGCTTTTATGATGAAAAGACTGTCTTGGTAGATTAACGAAAAACAGTGGATATTGTCTACTTAGACTTCAAAATATCATGGGCAACTGGCTCTAGGTGACCCTTTTTGAGCAAGGAGGTTGGACCAAATGACCTCCAAAGGCCACTTCCAACCTCACCCTTTCTGTGAATCTGTGATTCTGGGATTTGCCTTGATGTAGGGGATTCAACTTCATATTTCAAACGCTCAAATGAAATGTCTAAATATAGGATTTGATTTAATCATCTCATGCATTTAAGAAATTGCTGGGTACCAACTTGATTTCCAAAAGTCACATCATATCTTCCAAGTCTGTGCAGGTGTCTCAGAGGCCATGCAAAATGACACGAAGGGAGCACCTAAATCAAGAGAGTACCTATATCAAGACAGAGGTCTACACATATGATAAGTGTTAAAATATTTCTGAAAGTCAATAGAAGAAACAGAAAATTGCTAATGAAATTAAGTTTGAAAAATGAATCTTCAATTCTTCAACATAAACCCAACCCCTATTGAAGCTCACCCTGAAAGGAACATTCATTTAATCAAAAAAGTTAGTTGTCTACTCTTCAGAGGTAATTTTACTTCTGAAAAATCACTCTGTATACCGTTTGAGAGCTTCCACAAAGAAATTCAGGATTAAGGGGATGATGTCTTGGGTGAAACATAAAAAAAAAAATCTATGAAGGGTTGTTAACCTAGTTGACCAGAATGGTGTTCAAATGGAACTTCATATCTTTCTGAACTTGATCTAATTTTGATTTTGAGTTCAAGATCCTTAGGGCTGCAAGGAGGGCACACAGCAAGCTCACTATCCTGGACTTCAGGAGAGCAGACTATGGCCTCTTCAAGCTTCTACTTGGCAGAGTAACATGAGATAAAAGCCTGGAAGGAAGAGGTGCCCAAGAAAGATAGTTAATACTCAGGGATCGCCTCCTCCAAGCACAGGAGAAGCATCCCAGCAAACAGAAAGTCAGGCAACAACGCCAAGAGGCCTGCATGTATGAACAAGGACAACCTGGACAAAAATAAAGATAAAATCTACCGGGGGTGGAAACAAGGTCAGGTAGCCTGGGAGAAATACAGAGAAATTGTCTGAGCGAACAGGGATAAGGTTAGGAAAGCTAATGCCTCCTTTTTCAGCATAGGCTCCAGACTCACTTAATCCCATTTCAAATTTCAAGCCGTTCTAATTACATAATTCTCATCTAGCTGTAGACAAATAAATGGAGATTCCTCACATAGTCAAACTTAATATATACCTTTGAACAATCAGAAAAATTAAACATAAGATACTCAGATCAATTTAACAGAAAAACTATCATACCTTTTACATAATGTTCATGACTACATAGTTGAAAAACACAGGCAACTATTAAACAACTAAATACAGCCAATAAATTAGTGTGTCAAAATAAGAAATAGTTGCACTGGGATATAAACTTCCATCGTACTTTCTGACATGATGATTTAAAACATAGACAGGTTAATCTACTTTCTCTTTCTACATTCTGGAGTCAATCAAATATTTTACATTCCATAACACAGCATCACTTCATCAAAGTATAATTTTGCCTGAGAGGTCAACTGGACATTTTGGAAGCACCAAGAAATGGTCATGTGGTAACCTAAAGTAATACTGGCCCTTGGATTTTTTTTTTTATTTTTTTTTATTTTTTTTTAATTTTTTTTTTTTTTTTGTTATTTTTGAATTGAAAGGCTATGGGCACACAGAGTTACTTGTTTGGATCTATTGACTGAAGTGAGTTGCCAATGGAATGAACAGAAATTTTGCCCTGTGCAGTATCAGTTCTAAGATGCATTCACACTAGCTTTCCCTTGAAATTAAGTGGTTTCACAAAATCATAACTTTTTTATCTATGGCAGCAAGGTAGACAGTGAAATATTAATTCTTACTGAAACCTAATAGAAGTGTCTTGGCTATTTTTGAAGGACAATAAGAAACACCTAAAACTTCTTGTCTCTATTTTTTATCCTTTTAAATAAATTTATAAACTACATCCTTCAGTGAAATCTTCATTATGAAAAGTGTAATTTTCACCATAATCTGACTACTTGAAGAAAGGTATGATAAGAAATGAAATGTTAATATGCAGGTTATGTTGGATGCTGTTTTAGAATTTAAAAAAAAAGAAAAAAGTTATCAAAAGAATGTGTCAAATAATACACAGCATGCAAGAGCCAATTATGGAAATGAGGGCCCAAGGTTAGATTGCTGCAGTATTTTTTAATTCAACAAATATTAAAATCAGCTTGTTCCTTGTATAATAGATGGTATGACAAGAGTTCAAGAGCTAAAAATGTTATTGTAGTCCCCCATCTAATTAACATTTCTGTTGTGTGACGTACATTCCCCAGATCTGTAACTGCAAAGACCCTCAAAAGCCTTTTTGTTTGAAAAATCTTTTGTAACATGTTTAAGAGATCAAAGGCAGAGCAATCAGTGTTCATTCACCTTCTTCAGTCGGAAATAAGTGACAAAATAAAGTCATATAACTGCAGCAATTTGTGAAACCTTTCTATGCTGGTATATCTCACTTGACTAATGGAAGCCTACAGATGTTGTGCGGTAATTACATGTGCTTAGACTTCACAGAAAATATTCTGCATAAGTCACATACTACTTTTTTCTTTCTTTTTTTTTTTTTTTTTAAGAAAGAAAGAAATGTAGAAAAAAAACCAAACTGAATGTTTTAATGTTAATGGTGGCAGCTAAATCTTAGATATCAAAATCTAATACATTTACTGTTAAAATAAATTTATGGAAAACACATTATTGTAGTCAACAAGAATATAAATATTTATTTTAAGGATAAATGCTAAAGTCTAATTTACTAAAACTTTTTAAAGTTCCTCTATTTTTTATCTATGTTGTGACATTAAACTTTGTAGTCGGTGAATTATAAAAAAAATGTACCTTTTGTATTTTTTTTCTCCAAGATGTTATCAGAGTGAAGCCTGAAAACATTGACTCCAATGTCTTCGTCAGTCTAATCTTGTCACTTGTTGTTGAATATAGTAATTTGCACTGCAAAAACAATACAAATATACCATTTTTAAGCTAACGAGGGAAAAAGAAAAAAAAAAGATGGTGAGGCACTGGAGCAGGTTGCCAAGAGAAACTGTGGATGTATCGTCCCTGGAACTGTTTGAGGTCAGGCTGGATGGGGCTTTGAACAACCTGGTATAGTAGGAAGTGTCCCTGCCCATGGCAGGGGGACTGGAACTCAGTGATCTTTAAGGTCCCTTAAAGGTCCCTTGACTCTAACCATTCTATAATTCTATGAAAAACAAACAAACAAACAAACAAAAAAAAAAAACAAAAAACAAAACAACAAAGGAAAGATACCTAGTGTAGAGATGTTTAGGATTTAAATTTCATAGAAATGCAGTGTAATCTGGCTTGATTTCAAATTAATTCTGACTTCCTCTTTCTTTGAGAAGCTGAACAATTATTTCACAAACATAAGGTAGTGAAAAAAAAAAACTGTCTCTGTTTGGATTCATAAAATACATGGGTCCTGTTCTTCCAGACATGCCCCTTAAAAATAACACTTCCTCAAAAGTGTTAAATTATGCCAATGATGTAGTTTAAATAAGTGACAAATGACATAAATGATGTACTTTGTGATTAATTTTGGATGAGTAAGTAACTTTCTTTTCAATCTTTAGCTATGAAAAAAAAAAAAAGAAAAAGAAAAAAAAAAAGAAAAAAAAAAAGAAAAGAAATCGGAGATCCGAAGGCAAAGTGGGAACCAATACCAATAGAAAATGTGATGAGATAGTAAAGGTAAAGGTAAAATGTAAAGAGAAGGTATACTAGCTTTAATGAAACGTGTTTCATGAGGAAACAGTGACTAAAACAGATGAGTGTATGAGTGAAAATACCAGATCCCACCACTAGAGTTTATTACTTGATTTTCATTGCTGCTGGTTCATTCTTCTTCATTTGAGATGTGCTAACTCATGTATCACTTGAGCAAAACACCACAGTGACTCCCTACAAAATTCAAGTATGTTGAGAGCAACCAAGTTCTCTTGAGTAAAGAAAGAGTAAAGAGAAAGTCATATGACATTAAGAAAAAGAAGAAAATTAAAAAAAAAGAAAAAAAGTTAATAATAACTGTTTAAACCATAAGTGGAAATCTAAAGTTTCTTGGGTAAAATAAGAAGTGAATCATATAACAACTAGTCTAGCAGATAATAAGTATACATCATGATGAAATAGTTTTTTTTGTTTATTTGTATAATTTGAGGTACTTTTGGACTTGAGAGAAGGGAGAGGGGGAGAGCCATTCAAATAAATGAAGTGTTGCTTGTGTTTCATAAGAATGCAACCAACTTTGGGCCAGACCATTATAATAACATATAAGAAAGTCAGGAAGCGAAGGGGAGGAGAAGGAAGGAAAGAAAACAGAAGGGAAGGGACAGAATTACTACCACCAGTATTATTTTCTGAAATTATTAAAATGTATTGAGCAGACACTAAAAGATGAAGATCCGTAAACACCGTTTAAAATAGCATGACATAGGCAACCATTTAAATTTCTTGGGTATTATTGCTTGTTTTACAAAATAAATGTGTAAACATCTGACAACTGAATTTAGAATTTATCAATTTACAACTGCCTTTTAAGCACTGAGTTCAAACAGGAGCACTTTCCCTTTGCATTACACTGAAGAGAATCATTCATAGAGTCATTTGGAAATGCAGTTGATCTAAGGTCTTTCATGTAGCAGCTGATAGTAAAAATGAAGCTACAGCAACTGAATTTAGGGAGATTCTATGTGGAACAGGGATCTTAGCTGATTAACAGAAAAGAATTGACTTCTGTGTATACTCAGCATTTCAGATTAAACCCAGGTCAGGTTTATGCAGCTATCCTTGTCATCTTTACCAATTTTATTACTTTTTAGAATATAATACTGGCCACAACTTTGGACATATTCTGAAGTTTTATGTTGCTTCAAGGAAGTTTTAACTACTGTGTTTTCTTATTTAGTCTGAAATTTTGTTGCGTTTAGGGAAGACAACCTTGTATTTGTGTTCTGGCTTTTAAAAGCAAATGCAAAAAAGCATATAGAACTAACAAGAGAATTGTGAGGGAACATCTCAAAGTTGTGTCAGGGGAAGTTCAGATTGGATATTAGGAAAAAGTTCTTCAGTGATGGGGCTGCCAAGCACAGGAACAAGATTCCCAGGGAAGTGGTCATGGTTGCAATCCTGTCAGTGTTCAAGAAATGTTTGGACGATACTCCTAGGTATACGGTTTAACTTTCAGACTGTCTGCTGTTGAGTCGGAAGTTAGACTCTATGATCCTCCTTGATCACTTCCAACTCAGGACATTCTACAATTTTTTTATTCTAAAATTCAGAGAAATGTATTATCTGGCCAGGCTTAGAGTTCTCACAACTCACCTTGTCAGTTTTGTAAGTTGGTTTGTCTCTATGCCCTCTTTACAGAGTAGTACCACCATAGGTAATAAGCATATTTCTTTTGTTTTCTTGATTGAAGTCTTGGCTGGAAAAGAAAAAAAGGTCAGAGTTTAAAATGTGTTATTTGATATATTGTACTATCTTTTTCTCTGTAAAGGAAGAGGTTTAATATTGCCTCACAGGTCCACAGCAATCAGATGATAAATGGCAATTTCATTTTAACATCACTGGGAACAAGAATTATGTGCATCCCAAAATCTCTGGTTTTGAAATAGATGTAATAGTTTGAAAAATAAAATAGCAACAACAACAACAAAGGCAGCAGAATACTTCTTCAAAAATAAAGATGTTACCCTGAAAAATATCAAGAATTAATTTAAATTACATTATATATATATATTAGTAGGGGAAACCAATATCCACTACCATATCAAAAATACCTAGATATTCCCCTTAATAGACTTTTCAGAATCTGCTTTTATTTAACCTTTCAAGTAACAGTCCACCATTACTTCTGGATCCACAAGGCAAATGATAGACTACTATGGGAGTAATGTTGCTTTTTCTCTTCCATTAACCCAGACGATTTATCTCATGTCCATTACAGAGGAAACTGTCTCACACTGCTAGTTAGCTCATATCTAAAGTCTTTCATTCCCACAGCTTTCTGAACAAAATGTATACTCATCTTGCATTTTCCTGTTTTCATTTAGTGCTTCTTACAATAGAAAATACTTGAAAGGTCCATTAATCTTCATGCTTCATTGGACAAGATGAACCAGAGCTAAGGTCAAAAAGATGTTTCTAGAAATCGTCTGACATTAACTTCAGTTGAGTTACTGTCATTTATTTATTGGTTTTACTCTGAAGCATGTGGTACAACGCTTCAGGGAAATAAGACAACAATTCTAAGGCAGCTGAGTGATATTAATCTTTTAAAATTATGGACTAGGCTTCTGAATATAGATTTTTATGAGTTTGCTATACATGTTTGGGGCAAGGGCTCTTTATACTGTATTATTCTAATACACTGAGTGTTAATTTTATTATCTTCTTTCACTGCTTCCTAAGTTGGTATGAGCTAACATACTTTAATGAAGACAATCACATTAAAGTAGATGAAGGTCTGGTCTGATGAGTTGAGGTAAGACCAAAATGCAAAAAGTCTTTTCATACTAACAATACACAGGTGAGGTACCTCGAATCTGATCATGAATTCCTTTTGCCCCCTTTTTAACCAAAGGAGAAAATCATAATTTTAAAGGTTTATTTATGGTTAGAAGGTTTTTGATTTAGGCAGTTTTAATACTTAGCAAAGCACTAAAATCTAGAGGTATCTTCAGATCTTTATTGGAAAAGTTGTAGAAACAGCAAAGGCTCTTCAGAGAAGGGCATAACAAACTCAAAGATGTAAATGGCATAATTTCTGATGAACAAATTGTCATGGAGACTGGTGAAGATTCTTGATGATGGGAGAAAAAGGAAGTGCTGCATTCTATGGCAGTATGCTCTCCCTGTTCTTTCCCCCACCCACCCCAACTGCTTCTGCCTGGGCCATGGCCATCAGTGGGGGTTGTAGTAAGTTGCACCTGGACTTTGGGGGATGGCTGACAACACAGTCCTAACACTGTCTGGAATGGAGACTTAGGTATCTTAATCCCTGGAAATATAGGTCATGAAATAGGTAAAATATTCCCATGAAACAGGTCCATTATCTTACTCTATAAATAGTGGACAGTCCAAGATCCCTTTGAGCTCTCTTGTATGGCAGTGGGTTGCACATCAGGATCTCCCCTTGAGAAGGGTCACCTCTCAAGGTCACTCCTCAAGGTTTAGAGATTCCTTACCATAACAGATTCTCAGTAAGTGACTAACAGCATACTAAACTTTGAAATCTTAGCTAAGTTACAGAAAGCATTGATTGCACATATATAATTCTTTAGATATAAACTGTTGACCAAGTCCGGGACTAGGAATGGATCCAGTTGCAACACAACTCTCTGAGTAGGAGTTTAGAAAGCAAGGGGGTCCTTTCTGAACCCCATGACTCAATGGGAGAGTCTCCCTGACAACTTGTCTGCCCCTGTTCTCTATGCAGTAAATGAACAAGTGTACCTTGGCATCGAATCTTGTAAAATACTGTTACATTTACTACTAACTTTGTTAAATGTCCGCTTCACCTTAATAAATATTTCACTACTTATCTCTTACAAGTGAAGTTAATCATTCTGCCCATGACACATTTATCTTGGAAAAAAGCCCAAAAGAATGGTCCAGAGAACTATAAGCCATTCAGCCTCACTTCACTTTTTGGGAAAATCATCAAATAAGCACTCTTGGAAGATATTTCTGGGCATATTAAAGAGGCTGAGTAGCCTCCATCTTTGGAGATGTTCAAAAACTTTTCAGAAAACATCCTTATTAGCCTGGTATGCCCTCATATTTGAGCTTCCTTTCGACAGGACTTTGACCTAAATGATCTGAATTCGAGCCTGAATTATGCTAGCACCCTATCTTATATGAATTGGATATAAAGAACAAGAAACAACACAATGGACATGGAAACACAAGTACTAGAATGGTTTCTACAAAAGCCTCCAATTCTCTGTCACTGTGTGTGTAGAAGTTTACTGGACAAAGATGTAAGTGACATGATCTAATTTTGAAGGTAACTTCACTTTGATCAAAGACTTGGATGAGATGGATTTCCAGAGGTCCCTTCCAACATGAATTATTCTATGATACCATGATTAAAAATAGATGAGATACATCTGAACTATAAAAAAAAAAAAAAAAAAAAAA
>VXBW01004161.1:729916-780487 GCA_013400375.1 Thinocorus orbignyianus
CAAAACCAAACCCCAACAAAACACTTGAATAAGAAACACACTCAAGTCTAAAACCAAAATTCCCAAAACTCTAGATTAGTGGTAATCTAATCCTGGTAATGTTAAAAGTCTGAATATACTTTTTGGCACCAGTTTCTCAAATGCCTAATTTCTACAGACACAGAAGTCGTGAAAAGGAAGAACTAATTGAACCAGCACTAGTTCATGGTTCAGTCTAATCAGACCTAACAAAATTGTTTTTACCTTAGCCATAACACATGAGCAACTCAAACTGAAAAGCCTGTTTTAGGAAATAACCATTAGAAGAGGTTATAAACAAAGCTCAGAGGCAAAGCTCACTTTCCTATACACCAGACAATGGACTTCCTTTTGTCATTTATCTTCCTTCTACTTCTGTCATTAAGAAGACAGTAAAAGGTGCAACTTCTTTCTCAGGATTCAGCCCATATTCTAGAAAATTGTCTATATAAATGTTTATTGGCTATCCCACACAGAAATAATACCTTCTAAATACTTGTTGAAGCTGTATTTCTTTATATAAAATAACAGGAAATTCTCAGGCTAAAGAAAACAATCAGAAGGGTCAAGAGAGCCCACTAGTTAATGATTACAGTGATACCTGAGAGTAGGGGAACACTGCCTGGGTCTGAGCTTTGACATAAAAACTCTTCTAGGAAAACGAGGTTTGAATCTTCACTAGGTAAGGAAAAAAAGAAATGGTTCCAAAGACTGCTTGTTGCTATGACCACTGGATTCTTGTATGCACTGACAATGCTACTGTTGTGGGGGGTTTTTTAGTGAACTTCTACCACTTCCTAAAGACACTGGATTGATATCAATGTTCAGAAGAGGATTCTGGGCAACTAATTTTAGAGAAAGGAAGACAACAAACAGATAACAGTTTACCGGAACAGAACCAGACTTTAGACAGCAGACTTGTTATAGGGAAACACACACCCTCAAGATCCAAATCTTGAGTAAAATTGGTAATAGTATGTGATGCCTAATAAAGGAAAGATAAAACACTGTGTTCAATTATTACTTCATCCTGTAAAGTGGATCTCTTATTTAAAAACTTATTGATTTATCAACCGTATCCTGTGTTGCATCAAAAGAAGTGTGACCAGCAGGTCACGGGAGGTAATTCTCCCCCTCTACTCTGTGCTTGTGAGACCCCACCTGGAGTACTGTGCCCAGCTCTGGAGTCCTCAGCATAGAAAGGACATGGAACTGTTGAAACAGGTCCAATGGAGGACCACCAAGATGATTAGAGGGATGGAGCACCTCTCCTATGAGGACAGGCTGAGGGAGCTGGGGCTGTTCAGCCTGGAGAAGAGAAGGCTTCGAGGAGACCTGATAGCTGCCTTTCAGTATCTGAAGGGAGCCTACAGGAGAGCTGGAGAGGGACTCTTTGTCAGGAATTGTAGTGATAGGACGAGGGGTAATGGTTTTAAATTGGAAGAGGGGAGATTTAGATTAGATATTAGGAAGAAGTTCTTTCCTGTGAGGGTGGTGAGGCACTGGAACAGGTTGCCCAGGGAAGTTGTTGATGCCCCATCCCTGGAAGTGTTTAAGGCCAGGCTGGATGGGGCTTTGAGCAACCTGCTTTAGGGAGAGGTGTCCCTGCCCATGGCAGCGGGGTTGGAACTCAGTGGTTTTTAAGGTCCCTTCCAACTCTAACCATTCTATGATTCTATTATTCTATGGGCTGCTAATATCGTTTTTCTGTACTGCAACATTATCTGATACAGACCACTACAAGAATGGGTCAGCTCTGACATTTTGAGCAATGACACAGCTTAGCAGAGAGTTGAGAAGTTACCTCTTTTCTAGTTCATGCTTTTTAGTGACCAATATGTATTTTTCATCAGAAGACACTTTTTTTCATATCAGTCCTGACTAGTATTGCTTCCTGCATATCTTTCTCTGAACTGACCAGTTGTTTACCATTCTGGTTACCAATAACTGAGGTTTACTGATCTTTCATTTCTACAGTCTACAAAGTAGGCTAAAGCACAGGTTACATTTTTAGCTTTGCAGCTTTTGTTTCTGCCTTCTCTCTTCTTTTACTTGTAACTTAACCATAATGCATTTAAAATAGGCTTTACAGAACTTTTTCATCAGGAAGTCTGTGGCATAACACAGTGAAATGGTTTTATGTTTCATTTCTTTCCTTATTTGAAATTTTTGCTCATGTATGTAGGGTACTTAAAATCGGAACAAATTTGGCTGGATGGATACATGCTTCAGTTTCCTGCCTGGAAGTGGCAATACTCACCGTTACAAAGGTGAAAGTAACCTACAGAAAACAGTCTACCACTTAAACGAAGCACTAGTTGCAAACTCTTCAATTAGCACAAAGAGAGAATAAATTCAATTAAGAGAAAAACAAAACAAAACAAAAAACAAACCCAGAAATGTTGTGAATATGTCAGACTTTCTTTTGACATTATCATTTTATTTTCATTTATATTAGTGGTTATTAATTCAGTCGGTTCTGTTTCTTGCTCTGTCAGTAAGATCTTTTTGCTGGTTTTTAACAAGACTCTGCAGGATTTTCTAAGTTTGATGCCCAAATTATTCCTACTTAGTAGCAGCTACCTGACCAGGGAACCTATGAAAGGAGTTCTTCTCTCCTAGGAGAGAGGGGTCTATGTTAGGAATCCCTATAGTTAAACAGTCTCCTCTAGAAAACAACTGATTCCATTTAAATGTAAGATCACTTTCTTGTGTGGCTACGTACAATTTGTACTCTACTTTTATAAACTGTGAAGTATCTAATTTTGCATGCTTTTTTCATGTTTATTTTCTTAAGAACTATAGCTTAGTATCTAAGCATTAAGAAAACATGTATGTACACATCATTCAAGTGTATGTTATTCTGAATACTTACTGTCTGTAAAGTAAAATGTAGTATTATGAAATCCTAATTTTAAGGTCACACCTGCTTGCTTGTGCAGCTTCTCAGTGTAGTTGCAAGATTCCTGGTTCTCAAAAGAAAACCTGCATTCAGTATTAGGAAAAAAAAAAAAAATCAGTATATTAATGGATTCACATTTTGACTTTTTCTATTAGATTGGATATCATGAAGAAATTATTTACTCTGCAGGCAGTGAGGCACTGGCACAGGTTTCTCAGAGAAGTCCCTGGAAGTGTTCAAGGGCAGGCTGGATGGGGCTTTGAGCAACCAGGTCTAGTAGAACATGTCTCTGCCTGCAGAAGGGAGGGTAAAACTCAACTTATTCTAAACAAATACATATTCTAAACAAAATCATGATTGTTGATGTCACAGTTGCTTAAAAAAAATAATATTAGATTTTTTTATAGGATAAATAGTTATCCTCCATGGAAAGGAAAATATTTGTATAGTACCTATGTGGTTTATTCTGATACACATTCCAAAGTCGCATCTCATTTTCAGTTTTTTGTTGTTTTTTTTTGTTTGTTTGTTTGTTTTGTTTTGTTTTGTTTTGTTTTGTTTTGTTTTGTTCTTGGCCACTGAAAATTAAAGTTAGGTATGAAAATCGGTCAAGTGTGGAAAATTTTCATTAAGCTGAAAAAGGTCAAGTTTAGAAACTTGAATTTTGGCAGCTTGAGTACAGAAACTCAAGATTAAAAGTTGTCATCTGGTAGTGAAGGAGTAAAGTTTTCTTGTAAGACATTGACTAGCTGTGAACCAGGACTAAGTAAGACTATGAAAATTTATTAAATTACATTTTATTAAATTTATTGTGAAATCCAGATTTTCAATATATTCATTTATTGAATGTATTGAACTATAATCATAACAGTCAGACTAGAAGAGATTGTGTGGTACTTTGATATAATCCAGTTAGGAACCGAATATGAATTATTTTGACTTCATAAAAGTATTATTACCTGGTCTTAGAGACCAAATTACTTAGCAGTTTATTAGTAAATGTTTTCTCTGGGGACTCTTGCAGCTCATAAAAAAAGATAAAGAAAAAAATATCTATTAGTTATATATGGAGATAGGAAGTGTAAATTTTTCATGGTCTGTAAAAATGTAACTCCAGATAGGTTGAGTTTGTTGTTCGCGGGGTTTTTTTGGGGGGTGGTGGGTTGTTTCTCAGTTTTTTGGTTGGTTTGCAGGTGGGTGGGTTTTTTTGGGGGAGGGATGCAGGACCTAAAAGTTTGACTTAACCGGAAGTTAAAGTTTGGGTGAATGAGAAGGAATAAGAAGAAAAGGAAAATTCCCCTTATGAAGCAACAATAACATTAATTTAATCTATAAGGTGCTGGTTTACTATCCTAGGTGAAAGATTAACTCAAATTCTCTCACTGTTTAACTGTTTCTCTCTACTATAACGTAATAGATTATTATCCTTATGTTTTAAATTGTTTGTTGCTATTTTTATTACAAGACTAACAATTTACTTTCATTATAAGTTCATTTTGATGTGCTTTCCACAGATAAGCTTTGTCCAGCTTTGAAGAAGTGTGACAGATCTCATCATGTAATTCATTACACCCAAGATGAATTAAAAAATCTATAATTGCTTAAACCCGGATTATTTTTTTACTGAAAACGTTCAGTCTGAAATACCCTATTATTTTTAAGCTAGTTATTTAAAATCTATATGTGTGTATCGGAGAGCATCTAAAGGTTATATTAAAAGCTATAAAAGAAGTAGGAAAGAAACAATTCTTGCTTATTTGTTTTCCTACATTGCAAATAATTTTGTGTCTTCCCAGGAGTGCCTTAAAGATTAGTGTCAGTGGCACTACTTCTCACCACCCTGTGTCTCACCACCTTCTCCTGGTTCATGGGGGGAAAAAAACAAGCAAACAAAAGCAAACAGATTTTTATTTATGTTTCACTGTCTCCACTGGTGAATATGAAGGTAATTCAATTTGATTATCTCTCAGTGATATGTCCTTGAAAAAATAAACTTAAAATGAAAAGGGAAGAAGAATTTATTGGAAGAATAACTTAATAATGATTGAACTGGACAAAATTCTGAACACAGAGCAAAATTATTTGTCCCTAACAACACTTCAGTAAACAGTTCAGGTATGCAGTTTAAGAAAAATAACCCCAAAGGCAAAGAAATTGAATAACTATTAGAAAAATATAAGTTCAAATCTCGTATGTCCTTAATTTGTTTTTTAAGTCAGTGGTTTTTTTGTGTTTTATTTAATACAAGTTAATCTGATACAATTAATATCTGCTTTGTTTCAAAACAATATGGAGCCATAAACCACATATAACTATATCAACAATTTTTCAAATATGGGAAAATAGATTAAACAAATTAATTGCTACTTTTTCAATTAACTGAAAACATCCAGGAAAGATGATCTCTTTTATTGGAGGAAAGTGTTTTGAAAAATCTAACAGTTTCCTACCTGGGAACTCAATCTTACCAACACTGAATTCAGATACAAATGTTCCTAGTAAAGAATATAAGATTTTTTTCCCTGTTTCCTTAATATTTCTTCCCCCACCACCACCCCTTCCAATACTTTTTAATGTATATGCATAGTTTTGTAATTAACACGTGTCTGAGAGCCAGGGACTTGAGGTTTGGGTTGTTTTGTTTGTTTGTTTGTTGTTAATCAGAATCTAATTCCACACTGTTATTTTTTTATTAGTTTTCACTCTTGTGACTGAACTTGCAGCAATATTCCCTTAAGCATTACTTGAATGTCTCTCAAGTGTCATGAACTAAACTTCTGCTGAAATCAGAACCTGATCTTCTACAATGGGCAGTTCTTCATTCTCATAGCCCTTGGTTTTGCCTTCTGTTATTTGGGCAGTGCGGTTAGAGCCCTTGCCAGTGAAGACCAAGATGAAAACGCTGTTCAATAAATCAGCCTTTTCCATATCCCTGGTGACCAGGTGTCCTGTTTCCTTCTGGAGAGGGCCCACAACTTCCCTAGTCCTGCCTTTATCCCTGACATATCTATAGAAGTTTTTAATTTTTCTTGCTGTCCTTGATATCCCTGGCCAGATTTAATTCTGTCTGGGTTCAGCTTGCCTAATCCAGTTCCTGGTTGCTCAGACAGTTTCCACCCAGTCTACCCATCCTTGTTTCTACCCTCTACAGGCCTCCTTTTTGGTTTTGAGCTTATCTAGGAGCTCCTTAACTTTCTCTTTGTTGGGATGCACCTCTCCTGGGCCTGGTGGAGGTGATCCTTGAATACCGACTAGCTTTTGTGGGCCCCTCTCCCCTCCACTGCTTTTTTGCATGGTACTCTGCCAATCAGATCCCTCAAGAATCCAAAGTCTGCTCTCCTGAAGTCCAGGGTAGTGAGCTTGCTGTACACTCTCCTTGCTGCCCTAAGAATCTTGAATTCTGCCATTTTGTAATCACTGAAGCTGAGGCTACCCTTGAACTTGACATTCCCCACCAGCCCCTCCTTGTTGGTAAGGATGAGGTCCAATATGGCTCCTTTCCTCATTGGTTCCTCTACCATTTAAAGAAGAAAGTTGTCACCAACATACTCCAAAAACTCCCCGGATTTCTTGTGCCTTGCTTTGTTGCCCCTCCATAAGATATTGGGGTGGTTGAAGTCCCCCACGGTTTGCTAGCACACTGCTGCTCCTATCTGTCTATAGAGGGCCTTATCCTTCCTGTCACCCTGGTCAGGTGGTCTGTAGCAGACCCCTACTGTAACATCACCTGCCCCTTTCATCCTGACCCACAAGAGTCATGTTGGGTCTTCATCCATACACAGGTGGAGCTCCATGCACTCCAGCTGGTCATTGACACAGAGGGCAACACCCCTTACTTGTCTCCTTGGTCTATCCTTTCTGTATCCTTCTGTTCCAACACTCCAGTCTTAAGATCTATCCCAGTACATCTCTGTGACGCCAATAAGATTGTAGCCCTGGAGGTGCACACGCATTTCTAACTCCTCTTGCTTGTTCCCCATGCTATGTGCATTTGCATAGGGGCACTTCAGCTGGGACTTGTAAGTTTTAAGGTAAGACATACGATATAGAAGATAAAAAAAAAAAAAATACCTGCTCTTTAACCTTTATGTTAGAGGGTAAGGACTTTAGAAAATCCATTGTATAAACAGTATATAAACATATATATACATTTTAATAATTGTACATAATGTATCTTTTTTGTTAAGAAAATGAATACTAAAAGAGAGTTTTGCTCTGAAGCTGAGAAAATTGGATTATGTCAACCATCCAGCCACAGACTAAATATAGATCTGAGCTAAACTGCTTCTACAATTAATGAAGAGAACCTACTAATTTTAGGTATCTATAACAGTTGATATGATTTCTGCACTGAAAGTATACCAAGAGAAATTCAGAGAAAAAAGTCAGCTCTCACACATGCTTCAAACTCCCCTTGTAGCATGTTTATAATAATAATAATGAAACAAAGCCACACGTTATTTCAAATATTCTGATGATTCCATGAGTTTAAATACCATGTGATAAAAGCAGCACAGCTCAGGAAAACAAAGGACTTCAGCAAGCAAAGAGTGAGAGAAGAACCAAGACTGAAGCAAGGAAAAATACTTAGAGATATAAAATTGACTTATAATGTTACAGACTCCTGTGGAAAAATATATTAAAGGAAAGATTTAACATCTACGGAAATTCTGGACCTAAGAAGAATTAAAAAGTTAGAACTTTTCTTTAATGATGTAATAACAGAAACTTCTGCTGTAACATCACCTTCTCAAGAAAAGTCAAAGTTCAAATATTCAGGTGCAGAAATATTTAAATTAATTTGGCACACATGTAGATAGAACAGTTTTTAAGATTCCATTATAATAGATTTCATGTGATAGTGATTTGAACTGAAGAACCAAAATCACAGAAAAGTTGCTAAGGGTACTCCAAAAGCACTCCAAAAGCTTTTAGATTGTCAAACTTTACTAATTTTTGAGGGTACAATGAAAACACTGGAAGGAAAATAAAACAGTCCAGAAAAATTAGGCTAGCTGGAAAGGAAGTTGGAAGCCAAAAACTGCAACAAAGAGTAAGTTAGAATGGATTGAAAAGAGTGAAGGTCAAGTACCTTCAAGAAGGAGAAAAAAAACAAACAAACAAACAAACAAAAAAAAAACAAACAAACAAACAACCAAACAAAACCCCACAGTATTAAATCATTTCTAGGTCTAAATAGACTCCAACATTTGAAAATTTCAATTAAAAGTGTAAGAGAAAAATTTTTGGCAAAATGATGAAACCAAGAGCAGTAAAAACAAGATAAGATATACTTTCTGATCCAAGCACACAGCACTATGCAATAATTCCATTTAGGGGTCAAATTAGCAGGACTTAGAATAAAGGAGTATCATTAGTTACTAAAGTAACACTTCAAAACCACACACTGGTACACACATAAAAGTTGCACAGGACCATAAATTTAACCTATCAGTAACTGAAATTTACTCAAAGGAAAATTTGGAACCCAACTGGTTTAATCTAACTCAGCAGAAACTATGTATAATTTGAATGCACAGAAAATGTTGATATGAGCACACATGTTGATGTATGATAGGGTGCAGGATACAGTTCAAAGATACTAAGATGTCTGAAGACAGGAAATACAATTCACGCAAGTAAAGACAATCATGTGGTCCATTCAGAATTCTTTGCTGAAGAAAGTCACTAGGTAGCAAACTGGAGTGTAAATTCCCACCAGGTTCTCCCCTATTCACAACTTTAAATTAAAGTTATGAGAGAAGCAACACTTCTTCAGGCACTTTGCACAAGAATACACTCAGTTTACCTTTAGTGTTAGTGTGCTGGAAATGAATGGAAACAGTTCATCTTGTGTCATATTGTTCTTGTAGTAGCTAGATAAAGAAATCATAAGTGAGAGGGAGTTAGCAAAAATCAAGCTATCATTCTTTAAGGACTCTTTAAATTAAAGAAACAGATGAAGAGGAAGGAGAGAGAGAAAATAAAAAAGAGAATTCAAAATTCAGAAATGAAGACATGCACAGATGAGAGAAGAAAGGCGGAGTAATTTCTGAATTCCTCACACCTCTAAATAATGTACAGTGATAAAAGGGAAACTGAGGCACTGGACTGTGTACTCCTATGTTTTGTTGTTTTGCTGTCTTCTCAAGCTACCTAATAAATATTAGAAGGAGCTTGGGAACACTTGTGAAAATGCAATGTAATTTTTTCTTCAGTTGTTACATATCAATGTAAATTATAGCTCATCGTGCCAACATTCTGGTAAAGGATTTTGGGGTAACTCACTGTCAATGTTGAGTTGAGAGTTGTGAAAAAGATCTAACACAGTTGATTGCAGATTATGAATAGCCTGTGTGACATTTATTTCATATAACTTAGAAGTATGTAACAGTCACCTGGGTTCCCTCAGATCTCATTCACAAAATAAAGTACTTCCAGCTTAACACGACCTATTTTAATCATCTCCCATTCATCTGTGCCTGGAGGAAGGGACAAAGCTAAGGCAGGAAGCACTCTACTGTAGGTCATGCTCTAGCTTAAAGAGTTTGGGCCCAGAGGATAGGACTCAAATAAAGAACTTTACTAAGTGTGACTGACTGTAGTGTTTTCTCTGAAAGATTAAAATGGTCAGCATTGCCTGTAGTGCAGCTAGTAGAAAGGGGAATGAGAGACTCTTGAGAAAATCACCGAGTCTTCTGCTGTAAGCCCTGTAACATCACCTCTGCATGAAATAAGCTCTTCTGATATAACGGTTCAGGACCACTCATAGATATGATGTGATTGGTATCTTATTTAAAACACAGATTTCAGAAGTATTTTCTATATATAAAAAATATTGTATATGATGCAGTTATTCAGTTTCTTACGATTTTTCTTTGAATATTGAATGATGAAGCTAAAGTACATTAAGATAAATGTCTTTCTGGTATTGATTTTTTTTGTTTGATTGATTTTTTTTTATTATTTTTTTTTTTTGTTAAGTTGTTATAGACAGTATCAGTGTTCTAATTTTATTATCTTTTAGGTAATGTACCTCCCTGAAGCCCTAGAAATGTCACACACACACATGAAAAGAAACTATTTTTTTTCCAATTTCTGTAATGAGAGATTGACTATTTCTCCAATTTCCTATCCTGTGATTCCTGTGTTCTTTCATTCTTGTCTTGTAGCAAACTAAAAATTTAGGTCAATGTTTTCCATTTCCCCCGAAAATAATTATATCTGGAAAGACAGAGTAAGATTAATTCGGGCTGTATTTGTACTATTAGTTACTGATACAGACTCATAGATTTTGATCCCTTGATAGTCCGGGTAGGAAGAAATGTATCATAGTTCCTTGCCATAGGCATACCTGGGGTAACATAAAGAGGTCTAGCTGTAGGGCAGAGGAGGTACAGAGATAAAATCGATGATGACAGCACTCATGTGCATCTGTTAGAGATGTGGGGCCAGAGAGGATTTTACAAGCTCAAAAACTTTTCCATATGAGGTAGTTAGGTTTTGATTTTGTCCACAGTTATCTTGAACCTTTAATTAATGGTACAGGAAATATGTTGAAGTTTATGGAGGGAAATAAAAGATTGCAGGATACCCTAGAATATTTTCTTAGGTTTAGGTAATGCTTAGCATCTGAGTAGAGGGGTAGAGTGCACTGGTGTGTTTCTCTGTGAAGAGAATATATACTGGTTAACATTCTAATAGAAATGCAACAGGTTATTATAGCAGTCCAAAGCAGCAAAGCATATACTCTTTAGAAGCAACTAGACCTTTTGGCCTCCTGTGGTTCAGTTATGTAACTTAGGAGTTTATCATCCAAACAAATATTGTTGTTAATATGTGAAACTGAATTAAATGCATTGTCCACTGATCACATTAAGTCATTTAACTGTCCCTCCTGCCCTAGATTCTAAGTTTCTATTACAGTCATTTTTCCAGCTAGTTCAACGTGCTGTTTCCAACAATGTCAAATTATAAATGCATTCAGGAAGAGAAATAATTAACTCAAATCAAATCTAACTAACTGTATGTTATTCTGTGTATCAGGGAAAAAAATCCTTTTTTACCTCCGGTATGAAAGTGAATTTTCTGTTAATTCAACAAAACTAGTTAATTTTGTTTCAGTAAATTATCAGATAATATTGTTTGTTACAAACCAAGCCAAGACAACCTTTTAAAGAATTCCATGGTATTGCATTTCATCTGTATGTCATCAAAATATTGTTACAATGCCTTTAATTGTGTTACTTGCTTACTTTACTGGTCCCTTATGGTATGCCATAATACTTCATTAAAAAGAAAACATTTAACATCATACAACTCATGTACTTTGACTATAAACTTTGAGCACTGACAAAGATTAATGATCAGTTAGTGACATCTGCTCTTCAATTCTGCAGTATCTCTCATCATTGGAAGTGTTGTAGAGGACTTGTTCATCCAGCCTGTGAGCATAGTAGGTGTTAATAATGTTCATTATACCTACCGCTGCAATGCAACACACATGAACATCACAGGATAAAGTGAAGCAGAAAGCCTAGAAGAACAGCAAATCCAATTGAAACCCCAAGAAATGTAGGTAGGCAGAATGTAATTGCCCTAGCTGGAATAAAGCCATGACAGCAGGAACTATTCTGATGAAGTGTATTATGGGATCTTTAATTGCCCGATTCCATGTGCTCATAAAATGACGTATCAAGTCAGAGACTAAACACCTTACCAGTGAGGGATAGAGGGCAACCTTGTGTCTGCTACTGAAGTTGAAAGTCACGTGTAGGGAAAAGAGCATGAGAGTCTTTCAGTTCCTACCTTAAACAGCCCAGATTTTACTTTTACATTCTTGTTAATTGTATCTCAGTAGCTTTGAATTGTCTGTAAATATTAAAACTTTCCTGTGTCAGGCACAGGATAGAATTAATCACATCTAACTTCAGCCATTTGAAGTGTAGTCACCTAGAATTAACTACCTCCTTATTCAGTAGAAGCATCTTTCTCTCCCTCCCTCTCTCTCTCATTGCTCGTTAAAGCTGAGTATCTCACAAGATACCTAGCCTTTAGATGGCTAACATTAGAATAAAAAGACTACTTGCTGAGGGACTAACTGCTCCTGAAGGCCTTGCAACTTGAATTTTTTAAAAAAAAAAAAAAAAAAAAAAAAAAAGAAAAAAAAAAATTAAAAAGACAAGGGATCTAGAGTACCGAATAACTTTGTCTTCATTGTGAGCTGTAGGAAAGCTTGAATTAGAGTTTATGCCACCAGTACAGTGTCCTGTACCTAGAGTGCTTCAGTTTTATTGAGTGGATATTGAGAGAAGGGTGTTGCCATGGTTTATCCTGTTTAAAAGCACAGGATTTTTTGTTTCTAATAACTGAAATTTTAATAATACATCGAAGTGGCAATAAAATATGCTCAATGTGTGTCCTGGAAACCACAAGCTCAGAAGCATTACTCTTCAAATACAGAGATTGTTTCTTGGTATTTTGTATATAAAAAAAAAAAAAAAAAAAAATTTGTTTATCTCATTTCTGTGCTCACTGTACAGAAATCCATATCAGAAGGAAACAAATAAAAAAAAAGCAAAAAAAAGCATGATTAAGAGGGATGTTCATCCTTGTAATATGCAATATTCTTACAGTCAGAGAGATCAACAAATAAATGGGCATGGCACTTATTTGATACCACTTGATACTCATTCCTAAAATATGATCCAAAAGCAGAATGAAATTACACGCACTCCTGTTGCTCAGACTGCATTTGTTGGCAAAGTTGTGTTAGATTTAACAAATAAGATTACTACAACGTGTACTGTAAAGTAAAGCACATGGGAAGAGAGGTTCCCAAGTTCGTATTTAAATTTTACACTTCTTTAAAAATTATTAACTCAAAGCTACTACCCAGTAGCAAGATGTTGGTATTACTGATGGTTACATGAAAATGCTATCTGGAAATGGTACGAATCTAAGAGATTACTTACAGGGAAAGGATGTCATGGTTTAACCCCAGCTGGAAACTAGGACTACGCAGCCACTTACTCAATTATCCCCCTCCCCCTAAGAATGGTAGGGAGAAGAAGGAGAAAAGGAGGGAAAAGAAAAAAAAAACCCTTGTGGTTGAGATAAAATATAATAAAACAATAATGGAAAAGGAAAATAGCAAAAATAATAACAAAAATAACATTCTTAAAAGAATATAATAATTAAAAAAATAAAGTAATGCAACACAAGTCACTGTTATGATTGGTTGCCCACCCCATTCCAAGAAGGGATCTTCCTGCTCCCAGCCAAGCCCTTTTGATATACTGAGTATGGTGTCTGGGGTATGGAATATTCCTTTGGACAGCTTCTTCTATCTGTTCTCCCTCTCAACTTCTATGGGAAGCTGAATAAAGCCCTTGACTAATATAAATGTCACCTAGCAACAACTAAACCAATATGCATTATCGATAGTCCTATCATACCGAATCTGGAACTCGGCAGCCACTATAAAGGAGATTAAGCCTATCCCAGCTGAAACTGGGACAAGGGGTCATACACCCTTGCCTTTTTTTTGTGCTCTTACTCAAGTATTTGGTTCTGGCTGCCATGACAGAGCAAAAACACTAGGTTAAATGAACCTTCTGTCTTAGCTTTTTTTCTCTTTTATGTTCCTAAAAACTTAAACCTGCTCTGTATAATAATCACTACACAAATTCAGTTCTTAAAAATCTGAAAAGTAAATGTAGTTATTGTTCCTTTAAAAGTTAGTACAAAGAAAGTTAACGTAGGTAGAGACATTTCACATGTCTTTGAAATATTTATGTTGGAAGATTAAAAAAAAAAAAGAATAAATATGGCATTGGCAGCATTAAAACAAGACATTAACTAAACTAATAACAGAACTGATGCTAAATAGAGTTTAATTTATGCATAAAGGCAGAAGTCATCCCATTTGGATAACACAACGTGTACTAACATCTCTACCTGCAATGTAACTTACACATTACAAGGAAATTTTCATTTCAGAAAAGTATTTTTGTCCAATTAACTGACAAATATTCTAGACACATAGTTCTTCTCCCTCTGTGACCCCAAATATAGGTGTGTTAGAAGATGGGGTTAGATAAACAGAGCAAGAATGGATAAACATTATTTGTAAATATAGCGGTATATGAACTATGGCAGTTCAGTGTTATGAGTCTCTGGGGCAATTCTTTATTTGCTTAGTTGCTTAATTTGAACATCATAAATTCCCTGTGCACATCGACAGAATGTGTTCAAGGAATTTCTGTGCTATAGAGTCATTTGATATTTAGCATATTTATGAAACAAAAGAGCACATTCAATGTATTTTAATTACAAAATACACAAAGATGTATAATCAAGTGACATTGCAAACATGGAATTCATCCAAATACTATAAGATTTTGTTACCTCTAATGTTAATAGTCAGTTAAATACAGTTATGGAAGTATTTCCTCTATTTTATTTATTTATTGCTATAGAAATGGCTCTGCAAAGTGTAGGTCAAAAAGGTTTAACTGTTACAATGGCATTGAGATTCCTCAGTCATAGCTTTGACATCTGAAGTTTCTTAATTTTTCAAATTAAACACATTAAACGAAAGACCAGATGTTCTTATTGTCATTTACAATCAATGGGGATAGAAAACCAATCTGGAAGATGATTTAGCCTACTAAATTATTTTTTTTACGTTTCCACTGCTTATAGGAAAAGTCTAAAATGACCATGTTCCCATGCTCCATGGGTACTTCAGTGAGGCACATAAAGTTCAGTAGGGCACATCCATATTTTTGTGTGCTTGTCTGTAAGCACAGATGACAGGACATTTTTGAAAGGCAAGTTATATTTTTCTCACGTTGAAATACCAAAAAACCTCAGAGACATCAAAGATTCATGAAATATGTATGGATTTAGTGCTTGTCAATTTCTATCACCCTTTGACCATCTATATTTTTACAACTCTGTTCCTGATGCAGAGATATTGATTTCTTAATAAGAATGCAGCCGTTAAACAGTTTTCTTTCCTTGCTTTTTTTAAAAAAAAAAAAATTGGAATTTTTATTCTATGCTTCCCTGATATTCCAGAATTCAGTAAAACTGATATATTCCAGTTCTTATGTACTTTTTGACCTTCCTAGGTAAGAAAAAAGAAAGTCATAATTTATATATATTTTTTTCAAATATTCCATTATACATTATTTAGAAAAAATAGGCAATACCAAACCCTTACTGGTGTGGAATGACAGAACTTCAGCTTACAACTGAAAATGCAACCTACTGCCATCACATATGATTTTGGTTTTCACCACAACTATTAGCAAGATTAATGTAAGGAGAAAAAAAAACGTTTATAACAACACTGCAGAAAAGCAAAACATGGAATACAGAAATACGTTACAAATAGCAGGGTCACCTATGTGAGAATAATGCTGGTTTTTATAAGTTACCTTGTTTGACCTAGAGCATAAAACATGTTATTGCCTTAAAAGCTACGTGTAACAGTGTCAGAAAATGATTAAATTCTCAGTTTGCCTTTAATTGTGAACGATAAATACATAAAAACCTGCCAGATCATTAAAAAATATATAAAAAATCAACTTCTGTGGGTTGAATACAACATATTTATATATATATATATATACTGACAATAAAACAATGCAAATACAATTGTTGGAACTTTAAATCAATTGGACATCGAAATGGGACCTTTGGCCCTTACATGCATAAGATGGGAGAAATTAATATGTTCTGTGTGATTTTGCTAACATCTTTGTAAAACCACTCTCTACTGTCTTTGAAAGATAAATATATCTTCCTGGTGACCTGAAAAATGAAACTGTCGCACTCATCCCCAAGAGTGGCAAGAAGGAGAATCTAGGGAAGCTGATCAGCCTTATTTCAGTATGTGGTCATTCTTTTTGGACCCAATGCTGCTTATCATCATTATCAACAACCTGAGACACCGAAGAGAATCCATCAGCAGGTCTACAGAAAACGTTAAAATGGTAGGAGTATAGAGAGCGATATTAAGATCTCCATTTTAACCATGATGAATTTGGTTTCATGCACAAACGTGGAAAACATTTTTTATGGCGTAAGAAAGATATAATTCTTTAATGGATGGAGAGAAGAAGAGGATTCTCTGAAGAACAAGTTTAAAGAACAATTAGACAATGGCAGAAACCTGAACAAACACAGTAATGGAAACCAAAAAAGGGCTGTATTTCAATAAGAGCACATTTAACAAGGTTGAAGGCAGCTAGCCAGGAAAGCAAAGGATGGAGTAGTTGAAATTAGAAAGTAATCACTGAACAAAAAATTACTTTGGTCAGAGTAACTTGATTAAAGAATAAGGTATAGAATTTGCTTCTGGGAAGAAAGGGGATATCATTGACCAAAAGAAACTCAATATGGACAGTATGACAAAGCATTCAACAATGATAAAAAGAATTGAAATAGAAAAAAGATGTAAAATAAAGAGTGAAGTTTTAGAATTGCAGAGTGTAATGTTTTCAGTTTGAGGAGAGAAACTCATTAGAGTAATCAAGTGACAAAGACAGTGGTAGCTGATTACAAAAAATACCTGCATCTGAGTCAGTTGAAGAAGAAATTTTTAGAAGGCAAACAGAAGACTAGTAAAAGAAAAGCAGATAGTCACAATGTTTATTGTATATTTAGAAAGACAATTATCCATGGAAAGGGATACGTAAAGGAAACCTGAGTTTGGGGAAAAAAAAAAAAAAAAAAAAAAAAAAAAAAAAGGAAGAAAAAAAAGTGGAAAAACTGAATNAAGTTAGAGAAGCAGGAATATTGAGAGGAAAAAAAAGGTCAGAAAGAAGAAGAAGAAAACAAATATAGCCAGCTGTTATAATTTCTAATAGACACCATTTTCAGCATATGAATTTGGTATAAATGCACAAAACTGGAAAGACTAGTTGGAGATGTACCTATTTAGCACGGATGTAAAATGGTTTATGTGGTTCAAGAAACCATGTGAATCATATTCACATAAGAGCGCAGTATTTTCTAAGCCAATAAAAGGAAGATTTTTAAGAATCATCTGTGCTTATATTCCACTGACATTGTCTTTGCTCATGGTTACTTGTGGTTTATACTTTTCTTGATATACATGTACATGACATTTTTGCATAGGCATTCTGAATATTATTAAGAGCTTCTGATATGGAATTTATGTTTTTAATCTAATACTGAAAATAACTTTCATGGGACTGATAGAAAAAAAAATAATAAAAAAAAAACAGCTCCAAAGAAAAACTAAAGGAACCATCAACTTAATTTTAAAATATTATAAATTTAATCTGTTGGGGTTTTTTGGCTTTTTTGTTTGTTTGTTTTTGTTTGTTTGTTTGTTTTGGGGGTTTTTTTAAGTAAATTCCATGTTTAAAAACACACTGAAGCCTACACTTCCTGCTTGGTATACAAGGTTGCTTACCTCAACACCAATTACACAAATTCTAAGTAGCAAAAAGAAGGTGTAAAGACTCTTATAGAAGAAATGTGACTTTATCCCCTAGTGTTCATACCGTGTGTAAGAGCCAAATGACGATGAGTACAATGTGTGTATTAAGATTTTGCTTAAGGACAACTGGGCTTGAATTGCCATACACATAACTGTAGACTCCCTAGTTTTCAGAATTTTGTATTTCTCTAGACACAAGTTTCCCAAAGGATGTATAGTGTCACCTTCATTTTGCACAAACACTATTTTTTTGCCAATTAGTTTTGTTTTAATTTAGAGAATAGTCTGTGGACAAAATTGTTCATGTACAGAGTTAGAAATGTACTGCATTCAAGGAATCTCACTATATCTGTGTTGTATAGAAGTAAGTCAACATATGCTGCATGGAAATTAAATGCAATTTTATAATTAATGCTGCTGCTTTTTTCTGAGGACTTTGAGTCGTACAGTTAAAATAGAAAAAATAATAATAATTTTAAAAATTCATTGACTTAAAACAAGCTATCATAATTATGTTAGTTGAGAATATGTTTCATCTTCTCCCAAGTAATGCTGGTACTAGATGACTGTTACAGTCTTCCATCCCTAATTTCTGTTTTCAGAAATACCATCTGTGTTGTTATTGCACACACCACACTTACTGTCTTTCACTGCTTGCTGTGTAGAAGTCAGTGAGATGAAGGAAACTCAAACAGGTAAAACAAAGACTCCAAGGACAGAGATTAGGAAAGCAGACTAAAAGGGTGTTTGTGTGCATGTCTGTGAGGGAGAGAATCTTTTTAGAATATAGCTGGAGTTGTAGAGCCTTTTTGCAGTAACACAACAAGCGGTGCATAGATGCTGTTATGCAGCAAGGTGAATACAATAAAGTCAAGTTGCAATGGTAATGGCCACATCACCCTAATAAATTCTAAGACCTTCAGACTCATACTCAGATAATGATGTTACGGCTACAGTTATGGCTTATTTATTTAACCAAGGGCAAAGTTGTTGAGATGCAGTTTCATTTTCAAGAAAGGCCTGACAAGGCAGATGGCAGTAATGGCACAGGACAAATGAACTTCTACTCTAGCCAGCCAATACAAAATAAAGCACGGCTCCGGAGGACAGAGTGTGTGCTCTTGAGAGGAAACATAAACCATTGAAATGAAATACCTACTGAGCATTAATAAACCCATTAGTGAACATTAATAAAATAAAAAGTCTTACTCCTTTACAGCCTCAGGAGTCAGCAGCTCCAGACTCTGTGAACTATTTAGTGGCGCTGGAAGAATGATTTGAGGGATAGAGCTGGGAACAGACTAAATCTGTAGGTACGTTTTAGTTAATGGGCAGGGACTGAATATACCTAAGGGCTGAATCAGCTGAAGTGAAGGTTGGAATGAGTCTATAAGGAAATTAATAATTCTGTATATAGAGAGGGGTTCCAATAGCATGCAGTAAATAACGCCAAGGGGCACACACTGAACAACGAGGATGAAACTAATCACTGAATAGCTGGAGTATCCTGAGTCACTGTCCTTCCTGCCTGAATAAGGTGGAGGGAGGTAGGAAAAAATAGGTTTGTAATTAAATGCCTTATCAAAATGAGACAATATCAAGGTTGCGTGTTTCTTTATTTGGGGTTCCCACCTCAGTCTATTTATCTTCCCAATTTTGACTGGATTTCCTTCATACTAGACATATTGATTTCTCTCTCCTTTATTTCTCCTTGCCTCCTGCCAAAGTAGGTCCACCTAAAGCAGGTTGGAGAGGTAGGTTTTAAATATCTCCAGAGAAGGAGATGTCACAACCTCTCCAGACAGCCTGTTCCAGTGCTCTGGCACTCTCAAATTAAAGAAGCTTTTCCTCATGTTCAGACAGAACTTTCTGAATTCTACTCTGTGCCTGTTGCCTCTTGTCCAGTCACTGATCACCAGTGAAGAGTCTGGCCCCATCCTCTTGACACCCATCCTTTAGATATTTATAAGCATTGATGACATTCTCCTCAGTCTTGCCCTCTCCAGGCTAAACAAACTCAGGTCTCTCAGTCATTCCTCATGAGAGAACAGCTCCATTTCCTTGATCATCTTTGTAGCCATCTGCTGGACTCTCTCCAGTAGTTCCCTGTCTTTCTTGAACCAGAACTGGAGCCTAGAACTGGTCACAGTACTCCAGATGTGACTCCACCTGGGCAAAGTGGAGGGGGAGGATGACTTCCCTTGACCTGCTAGCCATGCTCTTTTAAATGCATCCTTGGAGCATACTGGCCTTCTTTTTGACAAGCGCACATTGCTGCTTCATGGTCAACTGGTTGTTCACCAAGACTCCCAGGTCCCTCTCTGAAGAGCTGCTTTCCAACAGGTCAACCCCTAGCCTTTACTAGTGCATGAGGTTACTCCNATGAGAGAACAGCTCCATTTCCTTGATCATCTTTGTAGCCATCTGCTGGACTCTCTCCAGTAGTTCCCTGTCTTTCTTGAACCAGAACTGGAGCCTAGAACTGGTCACAGTACTCCAGATGTGACTCCACCTGGGCAAAGTGGAGGGGGAGGATGACTTCCCTTGACCTGCTAGCCATGCTCTTTTAAATGCATCCTTGGAGCATACTGGCCTTCTTTTTGACAAGCGCACATTGCTGCTTCATGGTCAACTGGTTGTTCACCAAGACTCCCAGGTCCCTCTCTGAAGAGCTGCTTTCCAACAGGTCAACCCCTAGCCTTTACTAGTGCATGAGGTTACTCCTCCCTAGGTGCAAGACCCTACACTTGCCCTTGTTGAATTTTATAAAGCTCCTCTCTGCCCAACTTTCTAGGCCGCACAGATGTCTGGTGTGTCAGCCATTCCTTCCAGTTTTGTGTCCTCAGGAAACTTGCTGAGGGTACATTGTCTCCTCATCTAGCTCATCGATCAATATATTGAACGAGACAGCCCTGGGGAACACCAGTAGTTAAAGGTCTCCAATTAGACTCTGCACTACTGATCACAACTCTCTGAGCTCTGCAATTCAGTCAGTTCTTAATCCACCTCACTCTCCACTCATTTAACCCACTCTTACTAATCTTACCTATGAAGATGTTATGGGAGACAGTGTCAAAAGCCTTGCTGAAGCCCCTGCTTTTTCCTCATCTACCCAGCCAGTCATGCCATCATAGAAGGCTATCAGATTGGCCAAGCATGATTTCCACTTGGTGAATCCACACTGACCCTCACAATAACCTTTTTTTCCTCCACATGCTTAGAGATGACATCCAGAAAGATCTGTTCCATCCCCTTTCCAGGGATGGAGGTGATGCTGTCTGAGACTATAGTTTCCTGGGTCCTCTTTCTTGCCCTTTTTGAAGATGAGAGTCACATTGGCTTTCCTTCAGTCCTTAAGCATCTCTTCTGTTCTTCATGACCTTTCAAAGATGAACAAGGGTGGCTCTGCAATAACATCTGCCAGCTCCCTCATGGGTGCATCCCCTCAGGGCCCGAGTTGAGTTTCCTAGATGATCTCTAACCCCATCCCCCTCAACAAAGTGAAAGTCTTCCTTTCTCCAGGCTCTCTTTCCTACTTCCAGGGTCTAGAATTCCTGAAGGCCAGCCTTAGAAGTAAAGACTGAATCAAAAAAAGCATTCAGTAACTCCGCCTTCTCTATATCCTATGTCACCATCTTATTAAGTAGCAGGCTCATATTTTCCCTAGTCTTCCTTTTGTTACCGATGTACTTGGAGAAGTCCTTATTATTGTCCTTGACATACTTTGCCAGATTTAATTCCAAGTGGGTCTTAGCCTTCCCTGTTGTATCTCTGTGTACTATGACAATGTTCCGATATTCATCCCAAGTAGCCAGTCCCTTTTCTCACATTCTGTAAATTTCCTTCTTCCATTTGAGTTTTTCCAGAAGCTCCTTGCTCATTCATGCAGGTTGATTTTATGAATAAAATTTTACTATTTATTAATCACAGTGATCTGTTTTCATGGGGTCCAGGAAGAACCTGGATGGTGTTTATATTATTAATATCCTGTTTCTGCAACTAATACTGCTTAAGATAACACAACAGTATAACCAGAATTGACTTGGTGTTCCAGGTCAGAACTCATTACTTTTTCGTTAAACATGTTATTTCTAGTAGAAATACATTTTAAGACACATTATAGGATCATTTGGTTTATATTACTGTTACATTGATAATTCTCTGCAATAAGATGCTCCCCCAGGTATTTCCAGCTCTGCTGCTACTCGCTAAAGGCATAACCATGCCTTTGTACTGTTAATTTTTATCTTGTTTTTGTCTCAAGCCATCAGAAACATCTAATTCTTGGACTATGGTATATTTGTGGTCTTCATAAGAGCAATAACTTTATACGGAGACTCACTTTTTGTGCCTCTCTTTGTGTGTATTTTTTCCTAAAATCATTCTCATTCTCTTATTCATACTAAGCTTCATCATTTTCACCACCATTAAAGTTAAATTTAAGGGAAAATGCCATCATCCAGTAGTTTTATTTTTGATACCCATATCAAAAAGAAACAACCTTTGGTTAATGGAATATTTTTTTTATCTTTATTTATGACAACTAATATCTGTTTTCTAACACTTGCAGGTATTTTGTTTTATTCCCAGGCTCTGCTTTCCCCCCAGAATATCTAGTTTATTTCTTCACTTTTAAGTTTTGTACACTTTCATAAAATTTTACGTGACTTGCTATGTAACTGCAGAAGTTGACCTTGATCATGCAAATTTTGTGTTGAAGCATGATTTAAATTAATACAGGAGCTACAGGAATTCAAACTTAAAATCGTCTCTAAGATATGATGTATAGATGTCTGTCACCCAACTGCCAGTGGAAATTCCCAAATAACTGATATATAAATGTATATCAATTATAGGATATAACAGTTTAGAATGAAGATATTTCTTCTAATGCATATACTGCAACTTTGATGAGAGTAATTGAAAGGCACTGCTTCTGCTGGTTTTAGTCTATACATATTTAGTAACATAGAATGGAATCTGACTTCAGTCAAACAAATTTCAAATAAACAAAAATTATTCTTTGCACAGATTCTTAGAAGCAATACTTCTCAGTGTATAACATAGCACATTCAAATCTTCTTGTATTTCCAAAGGAGGACAGAGGGTGGGAAATAATCACATGAAATGAAATAATATTATCTATTAAAAGACACACATATATATGTACACTCTGTTGATGAGAAAAAGAAATTCTGCTTTTAACAAATATTTAAATGATTTCCATACTGTTGCATTTTGAAAGTAATTTCAGTGCTAACAAGAATTGATACTGTTTGCTTTACTCATCACCTGTTCTTGTTGCAATTTCAATTAAATCTGATGAGATGATTAAAGAACAGAAAGAGAAACGACTTTAATACATGTGTTTGGGGTTTGCCTTTGTTGTTTGTTTGCTTGTTTGATTTTTCACCTTTTAACAATACTTTTTGATCAATCTATCATAGCATATAGTGCATGATGCTGCAGTTTAAAGTACTTGCATTGTTGTTCATCATGTGCTCATTATCTTGTAACTCCTGTCAAAGTCAACACAAATTCACTCATTAACTTCAATAGCATTTAGAACGGGTGCACAACTCATGCTAAATGTGATCTGTTTGGTTGTTTTTTTTTTTCCTTATGGATCTTTCTAAGGCTAAGAATCATGTTGTACAACAGAGAATATTTAAGAGTTAGAGATAGACCCTGAGTAAACTATATAGAGCTGCATTCAGAGTTATGTGTTCTATTATATGTATGGGTTATCATTACACTTTTGGGGAGCTGCTGACTTCTATCAGATATTTCATTTATCCCAACAGTATCCTCTATAATCTCCACTGCATTGTAAGATAATAAAAATAACTAGCCTATGTATAAATATTTACCTTGAAGATCAATTTAGTGAAACTAATCACATTCCTCAATATGTAATTTCTGTCTACACAACTTTAATAATGTATTTACCATAAACAGTGTTACAGGGTATGATAGCATTTTTCATGCTTTCATTTAGGCTTCTGCTTTCTGCCTGTCGGGGGCAGGATACAGAGGCTCCTTGATCCTGACTACTTTCTGATACACGTTCTCACAACCAGTCTATTTCTTGTTCAGCCTTCCTCAGCCTCTCAACTTCTCACAGCTCTACCACCAAGCTGAGCAGATCATTCACCTGTTCACAACACACAGTGATTCTCATAGCTGCCACCCATTAACAGTAAAAGGTTCTGGCAAACCCTGTGACCTGGACAACTGCATGTTTCTGTGGGAGCTGCATTCACACATCCATTCAGGATAAAGATGAAAGCACGACCTTCTTCCAAGTGGAGACCATAGCTAATCTCCTTCCAAGAGGGTGATGACCACCAGCAGGAATCACAGGCAGGCTGGTAGAGATTCAGTTCCTTCCTACATTACCATCTCTGGTCCTTGTGTCTTGTGGTGGTGCTCCCAGATGACACTCTGAGTGACACCCACTCCCTGCTTGCTTATTTAGTCTCAGGAAAGGGCTCTTTTATGAGGGGGGTGGAGTTGCCCCAGACAGTTTAAGACTCGTTTAGATCTGCTGGTGGTGGTGCTGGCTTTGTCCGTGCCTCCTCAACAGCCTGCCTACACTCTGCCAGCTTCCCAAACAGACTAGACATTTTGCTCCACTTCAAAAAGCCCTCAGAAAGAGCTCCTTGCCAACCCTTTTTGCCATAATTCCCTTCCCCAGTGTGGACTTATCTACAGTGGAGCTGGTGTCCTCGGCAAGGAGAGAGAAAATGTGAGAGAAATACTCCTGCAGACATGAAGGCTAGAGAAGAAGGGGGAGAGGGTGTTCCAGGTACCAGAACAGAGAATCCCCTGCAGCTCATGGTGAAGACCACGGTGGAGCAGATATCTATCCGCAGCCCATGGAGCACTCCACACTGGAGTTGCTGGATGCCCAAAGGAGGCTGTGAATTTGAAAGGTACGGGTTTGAATGATGGCCCATTAGATGGATAAGAAAATGGCTGGATGGCTGCATCTAAAGAGTTACAGTCCAATTGTTTAATGTCCAAACAGAAACCAGTAATGAGTTGTGTCTCTCAATAGTCTGTAACAGAATCAATGCTATGTAGTATCTTCATTACTGAAACAAAAGTGGGATTGAGTGCATCATTGGCAAGTTTGCAGATGAAACTGAGAGATGCAGTTGATCTGTTAGTAAGAAGGGCTGTCATCCAGAGGGACAGTGACAGGCTTGAGGAGTGGGCCCATGC
Organism: Thinocorus orbignyianus; assembly: GCA_013400375.1. Taxonomy (NCBI): domain Eukaryota; kingdom Metazoa; phylum Chordata; class Aves; order Ciconiiformes; family Thinocoridae; genus Thinocorus; species Thinocorus orbignyianus. The sequence goes on from VXBW01004161.1 coordinate 754,543, forward strand.
AAACCTCATGAAGTTCAGCAAGGCCAAGTACAAAGTCCTGCACCTGCATCAGATGCACCTGGACAATCACCAGTATCAGTATAGATCAGTGGAAGAGTGGATTGAGAGCAGCCCTGCGGAGAAGGAACTTGGTCATACTGGTGGATTAAATACCTGGCATGAGCTGGCAGTGTGCCTTTGCAGCCCAGAAATGCAATTATGATTCAGGCTGCATAAAAAAATGGATGGTGACTAGGTGAAGAGCGATGATTATCCCATTCCATTCCTACTACTCCATTCCTGTGGGACCACACCTGGAGTTCTGCACCCAGCACAAGAAAGATGTGGGCCTGTTAGAATGGTCCAGAGGAAGGCCACGAAACTGATCAGAGGGCTGGAATAACTCTCCTATGAAGAAAAGCTTGGAAAGTTGGGGCTCTCTCAATTGGAGAAGAGAAGGTGCCGGGGAAATCTTATTGTGTATTTTCAGTATGTAAAGGGAGTTCATAGGAAAGATGGAGATACATTTTTTTTTACCAAGGTCTGTAGTGATAGGGCAAGGACTAATGGTTTTAAATGAGAAGAGTAGGTTTAGATTAGATTCCCCAGAGAAGCTGAGGGTGGCCCATCCCTGGAAGATGAGGTTCAAGGTGAGGTTTGATGGGGCTTTGAGCAGCCTGCTCTGTTGGTAGATGTCTGTGCCCATTGCAGGTGATGTGGAGCAGATGATCTTTAAAGGTTCCTTCTAACTCAAACCATTCTTTGATTCTATGATTCTATATTTAGGAAACATAAGAAAACCACTATAAAATACAACACTTTCAGCATTAACTCAATGGTTACATAATTACCACTCTAAATGCAATGGATTCATTGAAGTCATACAGTTACTAGTCATAACCTTTTTTTTCTTTCATAATACAGATTTAATTTTCCCAGGTGAGCATTACAGAGATTTTTCTCTGACCCTTCCATCCTTTGATCTTGGCAAAGGTTTCAGAGCAGGCAGCCCTTAGCTTTTCAGTGCTTGGGTTATGACTAAAATGTTTAACTAAGGCAATTTTTCATTAAAAGAATGTTCTGTGATGGTACAATGAAAGAAGTATTATGTAAGTTAACACACTGTGTAAAATATGACTCTAAAATAGACATCTTTCTGTATTTTGCAGTTAAAGAATAAAATTAGGGAAATTTCATGAGAATACAGTAGAATAGGGTAGGTAGGCAAAAATTATATGAAAAAGTATGAGTATAGCAAAAATACTTGCTTACAGCATCCTAAACAAACACAACACATATATTCTATGTTGGGGAAATTTAATTCATTTACTTCAGAAAGTACAATTTCTGGAAAATTATTGGAATATTTTGCAATATCAGAACTTAAACAGACCTGCTTAGAAAGCCTACAGAGCTTGCTTTTTTTCCCAAATACTGAAACTCTTGTGTCTGAATGAGAAGTTTTATGAGACAGTCTCCTTGTTTTTCTTTCTTCCTTCTATCAAATGGCTCTTTCATTATTAATGTAAAGAAAATGAAATGAGGAGTTACTGAAAAATTGGCCTCAGAATCCTAGGCACACCTATTCATAATGAAAGTTTTTGTTGGATTAGTACTGTCTCTAGCCATCTGTCTACCAGTCAACAGGCTGGTTCCCTACCCTGTGTATATAGTGCAAATTCTCTACGATTTACATCAGCTGCTTTTGCCAGACTTAGTAAACAGTCCATGACAGATGTTGCAGAAATCAGCATCTGCTTAGCTTCCTGGAGTTAGTACTCTTTCTCAGCCAAAACAAGAGGGGAGAGATGAGGAGACTTGATTTTGTATGCTTATTGCATGTACATGCTTACTAACAGAAAATCCAAAGGAAAAATATTGCTGAGCACTTAATCTTTATTACGCTTGCTGTTAGCCAATTTCTTTGCCTCTTCTCAGTTTTGTGATGATTTTAGTGCTTGTTGGTAGTCTCAGTAAGAAAACAGAGGTAGATTTCCACTGTTCTAAGTATAGAGAGAGATCAGTTCAAGCTTGAAAATTGAACTAGACCTTGTTAATTTTAACTGATCAATATTTCCACTTATTCAATTAAATGTACTCTCTGTGCTTGTTTCTGAGCATGAGCACTTAATAAATTGTACACAATTTAATAGAATACTTAAAAGGTGGATATTTCTACACATTTCTAAGGCCAGGCTTTTATCTCTTAGAGGAACTGGGAAGAGAATATTTCTTAGCATTCTTCTTGCTGTATACCATCTATTGTTCCCATGCCATTAAAACTCAAACAAACAAACAAAAAATGAAAAACCTAAACACATATTAAAGCAGAGTAGTAGGAGACAAGGTCTTGTGTTTGGGGGATTTTATTAAAGATTTTCCACCATTGATTTGTTAATTTTCTGATAGTCAGGGCAGCAAGAGCGCATAATGTAAATAGGCATTTTGCCATTTTGTCATGTAGTCCTTTGAGTGTGGTTACACAGACGGATAGTAGTAAATTGTCGGAGTGGGAAGACGGACCCGGAGTAACGATGTGTCTCAGTATGAGAATGATCGGTCTCCCTTTATTCAAGTTTTCAGAGTATATATAGACAGGCAATAGAAGCACGCGCTAGCGACAGCTACGTGATTGGCTTACAGTCTCTGTTCATGCGCCTAGAGCACTCACAGAATTGGTATAAAGTTCTTGTTCACGTGCAGCAATGTTTTTCCCCTTCTCCCAGCTGCTGTTCTGCTTATTTCCCATGTAGCTATTTCTTCATACTTCTGCTTTTCAAGGACAGTTCACAGTAACTTGTGATCTTTTATCTATATCAAAGACTGGGCTTCTCATTGCAATCAAGTCGCTCCTCTTTTCACTCAGTCATTCTTCCACAGTAAATTAAAAAAAAAAATAAAAACCCTCACTGGTAAATTAAAAGTAAGCAAACTCACCTACTTAAGTGTTTCCACGTGGACCATGAGACACATTCGGGATTACTAAATCAACAAAATAAGCTCCACTTATTCCTGTTGCATAGTATTCTTGCAGTGGTCCACTAGAGTTTATATAGCATTAAAAAGAAACTTTAAAAAAAAAGAAATATTTGGAAAACTGGTTTAATACAAAAAGTTCATGTTAAACTATCTCTTTGGATGGGTGGACTCACCAGTAAACCTTGAGGAACAGGGTGTTTTAGTTTGATGATCAGTGCACAGGGAAATCTATGAATTTTTCAGTTGATTTAAGTTTCACTAGTAGATAAAAGGTTGTTATTTCAGATGCCCCAGAAGATCCAGCTTGGCCTCTCTCTGCCACTCCAGAAAGTCAGGGGCCTTGTATAATAGCAAGCTGACATGGAAGTCTCGTATAGTCCAAGGCATCTGAAAAAAACCTGGACATCTGTTTGGAGAAATGTATCGCTTCCAGATAGGCATGTTTTTCTCTTTGCTTATTATCAGAAGATGTACTTACTGCATGCAGAAAACACCCAAATTCCATGACACTTCGCTTATTAATAGAAAAACATTACAGTCTCCAAAGTAACTTTAAAGCATTTTTATAATAATTTATAGAGTGCTTTAGTAATTCTTATATTATAATGATATTTAATGGGTTATAGTTACAGAATACCAATCTAATCTAAAATTTATTATGTATGTACCCTAAGCAGGCAGTCAGTACCATTATACAACAGATGCCATGATCTTTCCTACCACTAACTGTTTAAAAGGATTAATAGTTTGCTGTTTGTTTCCTGTGGCCACAGTATGTGCAAATTGCAACTCTTTAATTGAGAAATAGTTACTATTTCCCAAATTATGTATGTATCTTCTTTTTACCTACGGAAATTTTAACACATAACAGCCATACTTCTTAGCACCCATGGTAAGACCACGTGTTAGTTATTGTGGCAGAACTCCATGGAAATGTATTCAGAATTTTAGAGCAATAAAGTTTGTGAGTTACATTAGGCTCAGCTCTCAGCCAACACCCCCCAATTACCTCTCAAGGATGGTGCTTTACCTTCAAATGAACCCTATGAAGCTACTAGTAAAAAGGCAGTAGAAACTTAAGGCATCAATTATCTAGCACTACAAAGTGCTTAAATGCAACTTTAATACCCAGATAGATCATTTAGAACTGAAATTTAAAGCACAGTGTGCCCAATTTAAGCAAAATGTACTATGGATTGGGAGGAAAAGGCACTGTGGATGATATTGAATGGTCAGAGATTTAGATTAGAAATAAAAGACATACCTAATGGATAAAGGACACAGTGTTTCTGTGGGTGGAAGTGCCTTTTCAAAGACAAATATTCTGGAAGAAATGAAGACATCTAAAAGCCCTGTACATGGACAGATATATGGCTATAAATTGCAAGACTGTAGCAGAATGGAGTAATTGAAGAAGCTGGATTATTCATATCCTCAAACTCATTAGCTCCTCTGAGTACTCAGCAAACACTAAGAAATATGTGAAAAATCCTTAGAACAGGGGCAGAGCCTAAGAGTTCTAAAAGTTCTTCTGCAGCCTCAGGGAAGCAGCAGTCTTGTATCCTCTGCTCTTCTGCATTGCTATTATATTCAAGATAGCCACAAGCATTCTCTAAGTGAACATTTCCCCTTCATCACTGCATGTGGCTATGCTCAGGAGTGTTAGTAAGTTTTCAGCTCATCAGAGGGAGAGGGAGGATCTAACTCAACCTGAAAGGCTACACTAGCCCTTTGTTCCAGTGCCACTTTGGTCTCCAATAACTGTAAAATAGCAGTTACTTTTGTGGATGTGTTACATTCATATATTCGTGCAACTGAAGTCTTATGTAGTGGTTTTGGTTTTTTTGAAATATTTGGGAGCAAAATGAGTTTATTTGAACAGCAGATACCTGTACTAAGTAAAAGCATCAAAAGAAGAGGAGAACAGTAAAGCTATTACCTCCATCTGAAGAGAGCCACTCGCATGTAAAGGAAGAGAAAATTCAAATTCTTTTCATAAACATTGATTGGAAACATTTACTATTGATTGAACTGTGCTTCCTCTATCAGGGGTATATTAAACAGAATAGGAGGTACAGGGCGATGCATGAAAAAATCCTACGTACTTTCTGTCCAGATAGATCTCAGTAGGCCATCACTTTCTATTCGCTCTCTTTTCCTCTGTTGCACAAAACTTACTTTTGGATACAGATTTTCTCAGAGAGTTTTTTTTGTTTTTTTTTTTTTTTTTTTTTAATCTTCAAAAATACTTTGGACACCAGCAACATCTAAAACCAGTTTTGGATAAAAAAAGCTGTGAACACCTTTGACTAGGTGTTGCTTGTGGTCTAATTTTAGCTTCTAAAATAATTACTTAATATATACACTACATATCCAGTGGAAATGAACCACTAAATGACATGCAGAAAAGTACTCATACAGCCATTATACCTATGCATCTGCTTTAACTCTTCACTGTGAAGAAAGTTGTGTCTTCAGAGATTATTTTGTAACGTGTCACTCAGATTACTAAAAATGTTTCCTTGTCAGTCTTGGTTCAGGGTTTAATTAGTAATGAAAAATCAAAATCAGGATTCATGCTTACATTATTCAGAAGAAAAAGAACATTCCTGAGCCTGACATTAAAGTTAAGTTCTCTGATCAGTTTACCAATAAATGTTATTTTAAAAGGTGTTATTTTGTCAGTGATATCAGTACTGATGACCTAGTTTTTCTCATATTCACTTTTTTATATTGCCATATTGGTACTCACTATTTCAGATATGGTACTAATATTATTGTACTTAATATCACAGGGGGTTTTGTGAAAGTCAAGTGAAACTGGCCGTGAATTGAAAAACACTGGGAAAAAAAAAAATTATTATTTTATATTCAAACATATTCCGTTTTTAACTATATACATAACAAATACATTATTTAGTAAATTGCATTTTAAGTTTAAAAAAATCAAAGTAAACTAAGTTCTTTCGTTGTTGTTTAAACCGCTAAATATCATTAAGTCACTGAAGTCTTTGGGGACAAAGTTGTAGAAAATGAAGATAAAAATAATGGAATACCACATTAAGAAGTATTAGATCAGAAGACTGATTTTTATAAATGGTTTTTTATCTCTTTTTTTTCCCCACAAAAGATGTTAGTAGGGAAGCCATTTATGTAACAAGAAGTAATGTACAGTTCAGACACAGAAAATAAGAGAGAGATAGGAGACCAAATGGAATAAACAGAGTAACTAGCCAAGTGATAAAATTTTAAAATTGACCACAGTAAATATAAATAAGTTAAAACCAAAGAACACTATAAAATGTTTTGAAGACCTGAAGGAAATAAAGTTTCATTAAGAAGTTGTTATATAGTTAGTCTATGTCTGAGGTAAAGTATATCGACAGATACAATTTTTAACTACTGAGCTTAAATTCATTAGACTGGTTCAGAAAATAAATAATTGGTCAACATAACAAAAATCTGTCTTAGTCATGCAGCAATATTCAAACATTTAAACACGCTTCGCACGGTTAACAAAAAAATAAAATTAAAAAATTGTAAATAAATATTATTGAATTGTTTCCACAATTATTTTTTCTGCAGTACAGTCTATTAAAGTTTTTCCTGGTATAGAGATCATACATATATTAGAGTGTGAATCAGAATATTTAAATTTTAAGAGATAATTCAGAGTGACTAATCTTGCAAAATATTGATCTGGGGTGAGGAGAAGCTCAGATAATTAGTCCTGGAGCAATGTTCATAGAATCAGAGAATCATAAATAGGTGAGGTTGGACTGGACTTCTGGAGGTCATCTTGTCCAGCTCCCCTGCTAAGGCAGAGCCACCTAAAGCCTGTTGTCCAGGACTGTATCCAGCTTTTGAATATCTCCAAGAATGCAGACTCCATAGCCTTCCTGGGCAACATATTCTTTCAAGGATGCAGTTTGTTCCAGGATTCAATTCAAGGAGTCAGTCTGCAGTCTCTCCTATGGACTCTAGGAACTTTTCATAATTTCTGAGGCCAAATTATCTGTTCCCACTCCCCTCAGCAGGCTTTCAAACCTGCCTGACTTGCTAGATTAAATTCAAGTCCCTGACTTTCCACACTATCTATTCACCCTCTTCTTGGTCCTATTTGGCCTCCTATGATTAAAACAAAATGCACGTGGTCTTCAGAGAACCAGCTCCCAGAAGGCACTGTGAACAAGAACACATCAGGTTTATTTTCTCTATTCTATGGTATTGGTCTCTGATCTTGTATCCTCAAGGACAGCTGTGGGCCTTCAGGCCACACAGCAGTGTGTAATGTATCCCTCAGGTTCATACTGCAGTCCAGTTGGGTCTCAGAGGAAATCGAGGCCCAGGTGCTGTACAGTGTGCAGGCAAACTGTCAGTTTTAGAAAGAATTACCCCTAAGGAATCTGACTGTGGGCTAGTCTTGGCTTCAAGTTTATGTATTGGTCCCCAATATGTCATTTAGCACTATAGAAAAAGTGAATAATTCCCCATTTTGTAGCTCCAATTTGGATCTGGAAATGTTACAGCTCTACCTGAAGTATTTTATTCTTTGTTTCACTGCTATTCTCTGGACAAATTAATTTCTTGAAAGACAAATAAAGAGTACTTAAATATGATTTGGATAGCATGCACAATTTCTGAAATAAAAACTGTGGAATGATAGAAGCTTGTGTTTCCACATCCCTCCCAAAAAAATATTCTCTTTTTCTATAAAATCCAGTTTGATAATATTCTTTTTCCAGTATACCCAAAAATCATCATGTACAGTTCTTTTGACTACAAAAGGAATAGGTTGGTTTGGTCACTTGATGTGTTCAACTTGGAGAAAAGAAGGCTGAGGGATGACCTCATCCCAGCCTACAACTTCCTGGAGATGGACAGCAGAGGGAGGGGTGCTGATCTGCTTGCTCTGGTAACCAGCACTAGGACACAAGGAAATGGAATGGAACTACATCAGAGAAAGTTCAAATTGGACATCAGGAAAAGGTTCTTCATTGAGAGGATTGTTGGTCACTGGAACAGGCTCCCCAGGGAAGTGATCATAGCACCAAGCCTGTCAGAGTTCAAGGAGCATCTGGATGATGGTCTTAGTCATATGATTTAGTTTTAGATAGTCCTGTGAGGAGCGGGGAGTTCAACTCGATGAGACATATCAGCTCCTTCCAACTTGAGATATTCTATGCAGAATTTCATGCACACGGCATTCCAGCTGATTATAGTCACTGAGATTAATCATGGGGAAGACATTTATTTCAGACAGTTGAGTCCCAAACGTTTAAGAAAAAAATCTGTATTTTTAAAAAGAAAACTGGCAGGGGACAGTAGTATCTACAGTAGCCTTAACAAGTTGATTACTCCATTATAGAATAACAATCCCTTTATTAAATGTGTTTAGTGAATATTTTAAAAATGTTTTATTTCATATACTAAACAAGTAAATTTTTTATCTGTATCTACTGAAGACTAGCTTACTGTCCATTTATGTCTCTTGATTGATTGATCACTGAACTGAATTTCATTATAATTTACCGTTAGCCTGGGATATACCCACAATTTCTGTCCACAGTGTAGTATGTCAGAGACATGTAGGCTTCTGTATTCGGCTGTGAAACCAGAAAGATTATAAGTTATTAAGTTTTTTTCTCCTTCATCTTGCCATCTGCTATAAAACTAGAGACGTAAATATCTGAGAGACATTAATTGTTTTGCCTCATGAGATTGAAATCAGTCAGTGGATCTAAAACCTATGATTAACAATGAGATCTTTACATTCACAGAACCTTGGTTTGCAGGTGTCCTGGTTTCAACTGGGATAATTTCCTTTCTAGTAGCTGTTCTGTTTTAGGTTTGGTAATGCATATTATTTCAGTTTTGAAATGATGTTTACATTAGTCAAGGACTTTATTCAACTTCCCCTAGAAGCTGAGAAGGGAGCACATACAGAACAAAGGAATGTTCCATACCATGGACATCATGTTTAGTACATAAATAGGGTTTGGCTCGGGGGCAGGGATCCACAATCCCTGCTTGGGATGGGGTGGGCAACCAATCAGGAGAGCAATTTCTTTTGTATTACTTTATTTTTTATATTGTTCTATTATTATTATTATTTTTCTTTTCCATTTTTGTTCTATTAAACTGTCTTTATCTCATCCCCTGAGGTTTTTTTCCTTTCACCTCTTTTTCTCCCTCTTTTCCCTATCCTTCCGATGGGGAGGGAGAAAAGTGAATGTGACTGTGTAGTCCTATTGCTGGCTGGGGTTAAACCACGATAGCAGGAAACCTGACTAAAACTGCTATTTTCCTTGTGTTTTCCCTAATATTTAATGAAATGTAATCATACAGCGCATAGCTGGGATATTGAATGGGCCAAAATTTATTTTTATGCAATTGTAGAAATGTAACAATTTTTGAGACTTCTACATCTCTAATAAATTCAGATGTTACACACAAAGATTAAAAGTTACAACTGTACAACACAGAAATATAATCTGAAATGATCAAAGTTATGTCCATGGAAAATTTCAAAAGCTATAAACTACAGGGACACACGTACAAACAAATAATCATGCATTAAATTGCTTCTGAAAGAAACGAAAGTAATGCACTAATGAGTATAGATTTGTTATAGTGGCCGGCCTCATTAAACTTTTTACTAATCTTCTGTTGGTTATTAGTTTTAAGATAACATTTTACCTTACTGCAAAGGTAAGTTTCTTTCTCTCTCATATTATATAGCATTTATGAAGACCATCATTTGCTCCCAACAGAGAAAAATACTGTAAACAAGTGAAAAACAGGTGAGGTAGATTACTAGGACAGAAAATGAAGGTTGCCCTTCTCCCTGTGTAAACAAGTCTTTAAAACCAGCTGCACCTCACATACAGTCATTTATTTATATATTTAGTTTTAGTGGAGACTTTTATTAATATTGATCCTTTGAAACTTCTGCAATTCTGATATATGTGGAGCTACATGGGAACCAACCTTTACAATGCCATTAGCTTTGACATGTATTTATCTGCTTGGTAAACTTTAATAATTCTTTAGTATCAGGAGATAATTTGTTGACATCAATGGTGTTTCCAGAAATCAAGTAAATAACATACATTCTCTCCAAAGTTAGACCACACACAAGAATCTAACCTTTGAAATGCAATAAAGAAAATTGCATTGTTGCTTGGCAAGAAGTCCCAGTAGGGCACAAATGCCAACTTTTACAGCTAAATCCAAATGTTTAACAGATCATAAACTGAATAAAGTACACCTGGAACTATAGCACTATGTAGGGGAAAAAGTGCATGACAGTGTGTGCAAACACAAGTGCAAAAGATGATTACTAACAAGCTATCTTGGAATAACAGCGAAACAATGTCAGCCTAGACCATACTATTCAGGTTTTGAGCAGCAGAAAATAAAAGGACCACACCAATACACTTTTGCCTAAAATTTATGACACGACCTTGTATATAAACACGATATTTTACTGCAGGGCATACTTTTGTTATTGGTTGGATTGTTGTCGTGTAAATTGTTTCAAAATTATTTTTTTTTCTTTAAATATTTATATCACATTCCTTCACTCATAGTCAAAAAGTTGTGGGATATGAAAATTTAAAATTTTCCATTCATTTTTTTTAAGATGAAATAAGTAAAATTAGGTTCATCATTAAAAATGTGTGTATATATACATATGATTTACAGCAGATTTTACATTTTATTAACAAACAGCTTGAAATAAAACATAAAATTTAAGCTACCTTGCCCATGATTAGTACTACAGGTCTATATTTCCTTGTGTTTCCATTTGGTCCTAACAAACATACATCTTCAGCTGTAAACTCTTACAGGTACTTTAGTAGCCATTAAGCAGATACTTTACTCAGCTTAATCTTGCAAAAAGAAAGGAATATCTTAAAACAAAACAAAACACCCAACAACAACAAAACAAAGACAAACAAAAAAAACCAAACAAAAAAATCAGAACAAAACAAAACACACACAAAAAAAACCCACAAAAAACAAAACCACCACCACCAACAACAAAACAACAACAACAAAAAACAAACAAACAAACAAACACAAAAATCGTACCACCATTTGTCAAGAGAAATAACTAGGAATATGATTTTTTTTTTCCTTTTGGTTCTATTTTTCTTGGTCTTCTAGAAGTCCTAGTATCACATGCTAGCTCTAGCAATCATGTTTAGGAGTCAGAATTAGAGTGGTTTGTAGGATAGATTTTAGAACGTCAAACAGCAGCTATTCTCTATGCTGCCTCATGAGCTTGACTTAAAGGAATGAGTCAGGCTATAAACTTTCTTATGTAGTTCCCCATTGCTATAATAAACTACTAAAAAAATGCAAACTCTGCATGGGTAGAATGCAGATAGCAGTATAACATGGGATCTTGTCATCTTACCACTGCAGAGGAGGGCCTTCAAAACAGCCTCTCATCCTGTGCACCCTCATCTGAGGCAAGTGGATTGTAGGACTCTTTCTCTGGATCTTTCCACTGTAGCATGAAATTTGCCTGACTGCAGATGTAGTATGACATAAGCACATAAATAGCTTATATAAATCAGCCTAGTGCCCTTGAAGCATGGTTATAATTTACACCCACTGTACATCTAGGCAGCTGGCACAGTCTGTCACAATGTGTCATTATGGTTGTTTTTATTGTTATCCAAATGTTTAGCATTCTACAGAACAAAAGTACACGGGGTTGTATTCAGAGCTGTACTTTTACATATGCAACCAAATGCCAGAAGTGAAAATGCACAGATTCATTTCAAAAGTATGGTTTCAAATTTTTCCACTGTGGCTTGAATCATTAAGTAGTCTACTTTTCTGAAGAGAACACAGTAATATGTGATTAAATTAGAGATTTCAAAGGTGATATGAAGGATTATGTATTTTGTGGTAGGAAACAGAGAAAGCACAGTACTGTTGCTTCAAACATTAGCTAATATTAACATTAATGTTAACATCTTTCAATCTGTTGCAGTATCATCAGGCCCCAGGCAAATCTGAGTATTAAGTCAGACATCTCATAACTCTGCAAGAAATTACCAATCCCTGTCCTTTTAAAGATAACATTTCTATTAAAGATATGATGGAACAGGTACATGAACAAAGCAAAATCATACACAGTCTCAGAATGGCTGAGATAGGAAGGCACTTCTCACAATTACCTTGTCCAAAACCATGCTCAGAACAAGGTCAGATTGAGAAGCTTGCTTTGAGCTATCACAGAATCACAGAATGGTAGGAGTTGGAAGGGACCTTCAAAGATTATCTAATCCAACCCCCCTGCCAAAGCAGGTTCACTTAGAACAGGTTGGACAGGAACACATCCAGGTCAGTTTTGAATAACTCCAGAGAAGGAGATAACACAGCCTATCTGGGCAACATGTTCCAGTGCTCTGGCACTCTCAAACTAAAGAAGTTTTTCCTCACATTAGGAGGGATTTGCTGTGTTACAGCTTGTGTCAATTGTCCTTTGCCCTGTCACGAGAAACCACTGAAAAGTGTTTCACCCCATCCTCTTGAGACCCATCCTTTAGGTATTTATAAGCATTGATGAGATTCCAGTCTCAGTTTTCTCCGGGCTAACCAAACACGTCTCTCAGCCTTTCTTCATAAGAGACCTGCTTGATTCCCTTGATCATTTTTGTATCCCTCTATCAGACTCTCTCCACTAGTTCCCCATCCTTCTTGAACTGGGGAGCCCAGAACTGGACATGGTATTCCAGATGGGGACTCACCAGATCAGAGCAGAGGTGGACAATGACCTTCCTTGACCTGCTGGCAGCCACAGTCTTTTTCATGCCCCTTAGAAGACCATTGATCTTTTGGCCATAAGGGCAGATTGCTGCCTCACAGTCAACTTGCCATACATCAGGATTCCCAGCACTGTCTCTACAGATCTGCCTTCCAGCAGGTAGGCATATAACCTGTACTGGTCTATGTCCAGTCAGGTTTGACTATCTACAACCTCTCTGAGCAACCTGTTACAGTATCTGATTACCTTCAGAGTAAATATATATTTTTTTTTTCTTACTTTTCAGTGGATTTTACTGTATTTCAGTTCATGCCCATTGCCTCGTGTTTTCAGTAGGCACCAATGCAGACTTTATGACCTTGTTTTTGTCTCGGCCCAGAAAGGGCTTTTCACTGTGCTTATATTACAACAGTATTTTCCATTTGTACTTGGTTGTCACAATGTGCTTAAGCTGAGTAGATTTCAAGTTTTCCTAAACATCCTTGGTTTGGCGAACTTATTCAACTGAAGCTCCAAATCCATTTCTTTTAATTTAAATCCATTTCTCAGGTAAAATGTATACTCGTTCAAGTTCTTAACAAAAAACGAGAAAGGATATATTTGGTAGGTGTCCATGGGTTGGTAGAGGGGGAGCTGCAAGGTGAACACTGTGAGGAGAGGTTGGGGCTGCCCTGTGCTGGACACAGCTCATTCCAGATGGCTCCAGCTGATCCACTACAGGGCACTGCTGAGTCCTGCAGATAAGGTGGTGGTCCCTCAGGGAAAACAGAATTAAGAAAGAGCAGAAAATGGCACAAAGACACTGAGGACTGAAGGAAAAAGTGTGAGAAACAGCCCTGCAGACACCAATGTGAGAAAAGGAAAATGTATTTCAGGTGCTGCAGCAGAGTCCCCTACAGCCTCTGGAGGACCCCACATAATAGCAGATGCCCGTGAAGAGCCCATGCTTGAAGATATTTTTCCCTGAAGGAACTGGAGCCCTTGAGAAGGACTCATAATAGAGGAGAAGAAAAGATTGAGGAAGGAGTGGCAAAAATGAACAGTTATGGACTGACCACAGACCCCACTGACTGGGGAGGAGGAGGATGAGGAGTTAGGAAAAAAAAAAGTGAGGTTGAGTCTGAGGAAAAAAGAAGAGTGATAGAAAGAAGATGTTTTAATTTTTTTCTTTGTTTCTCACGTTCCACCTCTATTTTAATTGGCAATAAATAAAATTATTTTTCTTGCAATATATTCTTTTCCCCATGATAGTAACTGGTAAATGATCTCCCTGTTTTTACTTTGGTCCATTAGTGTTTTTATCTTATTCCACCCTCCCCATCTCCGTCTGTTTAAGAATGAGGACTGAGAGAGCGATCGGATGGTTGTCTAGCAGCTGGTCAAGGTCAACCCATCCCAAAGCAAAAATAAAATTAAATTGCTGATATTATAAACTCCACTAATGTTATTGCAGTCTAAAGACTGCAATATAATGTTATCCAAATTCAGTAACAAATTATTTCTTCTACTTTAGTTATAACTGAAGGGAGCTATGTAGTAGAAGGGAGCTGTACGTTAGCATTCACAGAGCTTTGTTTATCTATCATAATCAATGTTTAAATGGAAATCATGACAAACTGCTTGATTATATGCCCCTGTCCTGGTTTGGGATGGAGTAAAGCCCACTTTCTCTTCAGCAGGAGAAGTTCTTGCCTTGTTGCTGTGAGACCAGGGTCAGCTGAATTGTTAACTCTGTGGAAGGTTTGCACCTGTTCTGAGGAGTGGAACGGTCAGGTGACCTAAACTGTCCAGTAGGGTATTCCATTGCCTCTGCCATGCTCAGTAAAAAAAGCCAAAGGATCAAAAGGGTCAAGTTGGCTCCTCTTCTTTGGCGGCTTTTCATGGGGTTTCTGTTCAATGGCTCTCTTTCTTCGACGACTGATGCCTCAGGAAAACTCTGTCAATTTGTCTGCCTTTGATTGCCATCAGTGAATTCTAGGATCCAACTCCTTTTTGTCACTGAGACTAATCTGGAACTTTCCCAATGCCTGCTGGCGCCATCTTCATGGTAACTTGATATGCTTTTATATATAGTTACAAATGCTCTATCTATTTTGTTTTATTATTAATATTTCATTTTTTTTTTTCTAAATTCACAAATGTCTTTATTTCTCTTCTTCCTCTCCTTTTAGTGAGAAGTGGAAGACAGCATCTGTCATATTACCATTGGCCAGCCCTGCCCAAGCTATGACGGGCCAGTGCTACTGGCTGTTGTATACTCTAGGATTTTGGAAAGAAGGAATATTGTGAGAGAGATCATTAGATAAAAATCTCAACAAGCTGTAGACTTTCTTTTACCTTTGAACTACCTCTGATGATCATGAATAAAGTATATTTACATATATTTAAATATTTTATAATAGGAATATAAAAATGCTTTTTGTTTTTTAATACAAGACTTCTGCATCTAATTGTGAAAAGAACCTTATAAATACTAAATGGAATTATGATAATTATTCCTTATGTACTGTTAACTCCTGATGCTATGGAAATTATAACAGGTAGTAAGAATAAACAGGATATTTATTGTCTGTTCTGTTAAGTAGATTCTTCTTGAATAAATTTCCTGTCCTGGAGTCTTTGAGTACTGCTATTCTACAAGCATTTACAAGGATCAATAGCTGACTTCTCTTACTTATCTAATAGCTGTAAACACCGTGGGAGCAGCAGACAATGTAGAAAAAAACATGGTGGCTGTTTCCTTTGGTCTTCAGATGAGAGAGATGGCAAAGAAGGAATTCACAAAAAAGGTTACTGAATAGGGAACTGCACAAGCACATAAGTGGGAAATTGAAAGAAGGAGAAAATCAAGGTTGAACACAAGTAGTAAGCAAACTTTTTGGGACTACTTACCAAAAGTATTCTCTTACACCCAGGTACCAAACCTCAGGCTATATTTTATAATGAAAAAAGATGCAAAAAATATTTTTAGTTAATTAAATATGGAATATTATTCGGAAGTAGAAATCTATCATTTCATTTTCTTACCCCAGTACATTTGAATACAGATATGCTATAGGACAATCATCCTAATAGACTTTAATCTTTTTCTTTCTTGTCTACACAACTGGGTGTAATTGATATTCAAATTATCTGATACAAGGAGGACAGGTTTATAAGCAGACATTAAAAATAACTTATTCCAGAATACCCAGCTGACTGAAATAGTCGAATCCCAGAGGAACATGCTTTGACGTGCATTACCACACTAAATCACATGGAGGATATGATTTAGTTCAGCTAATTTTAGGTTTATAGAGTGTAGAGGTGCAATTCAGCTGCCTGAACATAGGACTCTAAAATAATCTCAGTCTGAAGTAGATGTCATTTGGCAACTTGAACAAATCTTTAGATACCACAGATGATAACAACTAAAGCATTAATTCAGTTGCCCACAATGGGCACCTAATTGAATTTTCATAGGCTGTTTTGTCCTGACTCCACCCTCAGAAGTGTGGTGGGTTACCATTTACTTGGTTACTCCTCTTCCTTGCTCAAATGGGGAAAGTGGGGAAAAAACTTAGGAGGAACGAGAATGAAAAAGCTCATTGGTCAAAATAAAGAAAGGGAGATTGTTTACCAATTACCATGGCAGGTAAAAGGAGCTATATATTCTTCTGGTTGTTTCAGAGGTACCAACTCAACTAAGGGACTCATCTATGCCTTGTGGTGGGTTTGTTGAAGCTGACTGAAACCTATAGTCCTCTCTTCACAGATACCACCCTGGCAGCATCCCTGCCTCCACATCAAAATCTTGTCATCTATACACATCTATTCCTGCAGAAGGTCACATTTTCACCAGATACTCAGAATTATAAGTGCCAGCTTCTTTGGGATGTCTTGGATACTTTAGAACATCTCAGTAGGATCAGACACCTATGTAAAGGCAACTGAAACAAGCCCTCGATCTCCAGGAAATTTAATGGTACTGCTTACATGTAGACTTTCACATTGTAGGACTCTTATGTTAACTCCATAAAGGAAGTTTCAGCATTTCTCAGTGCCTAATCAAAAAGTCAAGGATGTCACCAGCTAACCTTGAAAACAAAATATGAGTGCTGCTAGTCTGCTCTGCCCTTCTTTCAGAGAATAGCTACAGTTGTCTACCCAGGGCAGTACAGGGAGTGTGTAGCTCAGGAATGTTAAGTCTGAAGTTGATAAAGAGCTCTAAGCTCCCTAGTAGAGCACTATTTAGAAAACATTTTGGTCACCTACACATTTTGCTGTTTGAAACTGTCATCTGAGAACCAGAGTCTGCATCTTAATTGCTCACATTTTAAGTTTGGGACAAGGCTGTGTAGTTCAATTCTAGTTAAATTCACAATATTCACAGAAAACACCAGAATATGTTAAATTGTGAGATCTTATTAATTAAAAAAATAGCTGAAGGATTCATTGATGTTATCTTTTCTCTTCACTTCAGTCCTTAATATCTCCATCTTCACCTCTGATAAAAGCTCACTAATCTCCATCTCTCTCTCCTCCTTTACGCTGAGTACTGCCATTTGAACTGCGGGCCTTAGGAATAATAATAATAAAAAAAAAAGGTGGAACTATCAACTGAAAGCAATAATATTTCCAATATTTGGTGAGGGGAGAAGAAAATAATTTTGTGTTAGGAACTACATGCTCAAACTGGCAACAATTTATGTCACTAGTTTTAATTTACTCCCTAAAGAGTCACAGATTTTTTTGGGGTCTTTTTGGGGATGGGGTATAATAAGGCATAAAAGGCAATTTTAAACCACATATTTGTGTGTTCTTACATAGCTTAATCACCCCAGATTCCTTCAGTAGGCAGCAACACAAACTTGTGATTCAATATGGCTACAATGTGAATTATTCTTTGGAAAGAACTTTCTTATTTGTCTGACAAAAAAGGGCTGCCTGGCATAAGTAGGTTCCAAACAAAGTGTATTAGCTGAAGTCAGGATTCATGCCCTTAAATTGAGACACTGAGAGCTTTATCTTAGGAAAAGTTGAGCTCCCTCTTTTTGTCAGGTTGCCTGTTTCTCCAAAGAGATCAAAGCCTTTGAGGACACTTAGTTGAAGCACTGGAAATCGAACTATCTATATTTGGGTTCCTCCCCTGCTATCTGGGTGAGATAAGCTTGCAGTATGACACATTTCCCAACAAACTTGTATCAATATCTTATTTGTTAAAACAAAGATACAGTAAGCTATTCATGAATAACTCTTAGGAGGCTGGAATATAGCAAGCAGATTTAAATCCAGAAACCTAGAAGTATTCCCATGGTAAGTACTTAAAACAAGGCAAAATGAACACAAACATTAACATGAAGGCAATTCAATGTGTGTACTATACCATTGTTGGCACTTGTTTTTATGCTCAATATAACAGCTGCCAAACTTAATGCCGTAGCAAAATGGCGACTTCACTGTGCATCACAGCTCACCTTTCCAGTTCTGCTTAAAATAACTCATTTTCAAAAGCATTCTTTTAAATGTAGGTGCTGTGACAGTCCATCCAATGCGTGAAACAACCAACCTGAAGGCAAACCATAACACCCAAACTCATTCACCTATCTCTGCTGCTCTGGCAAGAATACCAATATGGAGTTATATCCCAGAGTGCTATGGGAATGCAGACAAGGCACTTTGCTCATTACACTGCACTGCAGTATGATGCCAGACTGCTTTCTGTCCGTCATCTATGAAACAGAGGACTTGACAGGAGGAAGTGAGTTGTTCTGCCACAATGATGTGAACCGCACTCTAAATGGCTTATACATTCAATTCGCCTTTTCCTGGATGAAATGCACTTTTCTATTTCTTTTTTTATTTGATGTCTGTCTTCCAACATTTTATGAAACCTCTCAGATCTATGGCCAGAGCAAAAGAGATTGGCCTATAAGTCTAAGCTACACTTGCATGAAACCTCATCTGAGTACTGGAAATGATTAAACCAATGTTAATTCCTAATTTCATGGACAAATAGAACTCTGCTCATCAGACAGTGATTTGCTACTGTTCTGTCTAACTCCACACTTAGAATTCCTAGTTTTCACTTACAGTAAAGTTCCCACAAATCCCAGTTTCTTTTTAGCAAATGAAGACAATGCCAAACTCTTTTCAGTCACAAACAGAGAAATGAAAGTTGTACATAAAGTCTGTCCTAGTGAATCTGCTGTGGCTTTCTTACAAAAAAAAAAAAAAAAAAGGTGATAATTTTGCTGCTTTTTGTGCTGAGGATTTAAATTATATTCTGTGCAGTATTGACAGCAGATTGCATTAGCAAGTATCTGTATGATTTATATAGTAAAACAGTAACTTTTTTGTCTTTTACAGATGGGAAGAATGAGGCACAGAGAAAGGAATGGCTTTGCTAGTGTTTTTCAATTTATTCACCACCAAAACAGTGCAAGCAGAGCCCAAGTACAGTATTACACTACCTATTGTAATTGAAGCAGTTTCTTAAGTATACAGCTTAACTTCCTGCAGTCACATAGCAAAACTGTTAGTGGGGGAGTGGGGGGGGGAAAGAAGTGCAGCAGGTGCCTGAGGACTGGAGAAAGACAAATATCACTCGTCTACAAAAAGGGTGAGAAGGAGGACCCTGGGAACTACAGACTGATTAGTCTTACTTTTGTCCCTGGGAAGGTAATGAAGCAACTCATTTTAGATGTCATCTCCAAAATCTTAAGTAACAGGAAATCATTGAAAGTGGTCAACATGAACTTATGAAGTTGAGGGTGACAGAACACTGTAACAGGAGGTTGTGGAGTCTCCTGGACATTTTTAAGACCCACATGGATGCAGTCCAGAGTAATGTGCTCTAGGCAATCCTGCTTTAGCAGGGGAGGTGGATTAGATGATCTCTAGAGGTCCTTTCCAACTCTGACAATTCTGTGATATCAGTTACCTATTAAGCAGAGTTTTCAAAGAAAGAGTTTGGGTTTTGTTGTTTTTTTTTTTTTTCAGTCAGTACACTGCATTATAATTAAATAATTATCAGCAACTAAATTCAGAGTGGCAATAAAATTATAATAGCCATAAAGTTTTTGTTCTCTAATACTTGTATAGTCTTATGTTTAGCTCTGCAAGCCTTTTTTCTGGGCATTTTTTGAAGATTAGCCTAAGCATCTTCATAAAGTGTCATTCAAAAGGAGATGAATGTGGATGGCTATTGAGTAAAGAGCTAGTAGTTAAATTTTGTTTTCAAAAGCTGAAGCTCTCAAATAAGTTTGAAGAATGTGTATTATTTTCCCAAATAAAAAAACAAACAAACAAACAGAAGAATCCCAAACAAAGCTGAAAAAAAATCAGAACTCAGATATGTTCAATATTCCTAGTTTAAAGAGAATTTCAATTTAAATTGGATATTAGTTCATAATAGTTCATGAGTAATAATTCTTCCAATTATACTGTAGAAATGACAGTTGGAGATTAAAAGGCCATAGAAGAAAGGCTCTGTAGGTTCTTTGGACTGGTCTTTTGTTATGTATATTCCCATAGCTGTCATACTTCTTCCAGAAGATAGGTCAAAGAGGCAAGATGGATTTGAAATATAGAAAGCATTTGATCAAACAGGGAAGCTAGATGACAGTAAGTCATCAGGGCTGCACAATATCTGCCTGAGATATCTGAAAACCATCAAATATGAAACTGCAGAACTGGTGACTACTGTGTGTATAACCTGTCATTAAAATGAGCTACAGTGAGACAACAATAATTTCAGAATTGCTCTCACCATTCTGACAAAAGGAGCGACCAACGTAAGCTCCAGTTCTAAGAATGAGTCTAGTCTTTTTCAACTAAGCTTCAGTATAAATAAACATAAATAAATGCATTTAATCAAAGCAGTAACTAAAATTACTGAAAAACAGCAATGTGATGATGAAATCAGACCTGGCAGCTGTCCGTGAGGAAAGTGATTTTGGACCTCAACAGAAGCAGTGGTCTAAAATCAGTCTACCTCAGCAGGAAACAAAGCCAACAAAATCATGGTCATCATCAAGAAGAGTATAGTGAACACAGAGGATAGTATTTAACCTTAGTGTGGGCCAAGACAGAGAATGGAAACATTTTTGGGTCTTTGCAGTCTTCAGTTCCTGAAGCAGAAACTTAACCTTTGGCTCACATTCCTCTTCTTGAAATATGATCCATATGATCCACTGAAAAGGGAAAAAAAAAAGTATGATGATGGGAATTAAAATGAACTGTGAGTTTGGAAATGTTCTGTTGTAGCATGAAAAAAATAGGAGATCAAAAGAACACATTGTTGCTGTGCTAAACAATTATAGATGTTTTGCTAGTTCGAGTAGCAATTCAAAACTCAGTTTCCACATAGAAATATAAAGGTCAATAAACCTGCCTAAAATCTTACATGATTAGTGAATATTTTGCCAGTAAAGAAAAAAAGTTGTACAGGAAACATTTTTATTCTAACTCTAAATATATTCCTAGGACTTTCCCTTAGAAACATGTTGTTTCTAGACATTTCCTGATGTCAGGATATTCTGAGATTTTTTTGTACATTTTTACATTCTTTGTTGATACAAAACCTCTAAACCAACAAATTCCATTTCTGTACATAGTAAGTAGGTTTTTTTGAGCATTTAATGTAAAATTTGCAGCTGGAAGATGACAGCAAGCTGCTTTATCTGTGATCTTAAATTGTCCCATACTGAAAAGATGTAAGACCAAGCAGAGACCTGTAGCTTGTTTCCTTACTCATTTAGAACAAATTACCTGAGCTAAAAATCACCCTCTGAACCAACGAGAATTATGTACCTAACTGCCTTTATAAATCTGAGGCCCAGTCTTTACCTCTGCAAGTCTCAAATGCAGCAGAACATTATGTTACCAAGATGTCAAGTTAAATATTTAGCAGCTTAAAAATATGGAATACAGAAGAAAAAAAATCAAACATTTCTTTATTCTTTTTCTCAAGGTGTCCTGGTTTTAGGTAAAACAAACTAATTTCTGTTTTACAATTTTACCATTTTAGCTGGGCCTCTTCTAACTAACTAAACTCTGAAATTAACAGCACATTGTTCAGAAAACTGTTCACTCTCACAGTGATAAGACCTGATTATACCAAGGGATGGTATGCAGAGAGGTCCTTGCTTATACTTACTGCTGTAACAACCAGGGTCAGGTAATTTTGTTATTTGCCCCATTGGGGAGTCGGAAGCGGAAAAGCGTAGAGGGGTTCCACCTGCAAGGAAGAGTGGACAGGACAGGTGACCCAAAACTGACCAACAGGAGTATTCCATCCTATCTGCATCATGCTCACTATAAAAGCTGAGGGATCAAAGGGTCAGTGTGGGAGCTGACAGGTTAACACTTTTTCTTCGATGGCCGACATCCAAGGAAGACCCTGCCTGTTCATCTGCTCTGATCCCGATTCAAGCGTTCCTGACTGCAGTAGTGGAATCCAGCTCCTGTCAATCACCAGGTCCAGTCGGGGACTTTTCCTGATGCCTGGTGGTGATGTGGTCATCATCCTGGGAGCTTGATACGGTTTTGTATATACTGTATAATGTTTTTCCCTTTTTTAAAATTTTTCTTTTTATATTTTATTATATTATTACTATTTATGTTTTCATTAAAGTAGTTAATTTTTTTTCTAAACTCCTGAATCTTTTTAATTACTTCCCCTCCTCTCTTTTTCTTAAAGGGAGAAGGAGGGGACATCATCTCTCTTTTCTGACTAGTCAGAACCACGACACAGGGTTTCTGTTTGCTGGCTGAAAACTAATTTCAATAGTTTTTTTTCTTCTAGTTCCCATTAAAAAATCTGCTTCATTAAATATCCAACAAAGATTTTTCTCTTGTCCTGACATAAAAATGTCATATGCAAGGGATTGTTTGTGTGATAAAGTGGACCTGTCTGTAATGAATCACTTTGAAATTCCATCTTTTACTACAGATTCCAAAACAACTTTTCCAGGAAGCCTTTTCAAGTTGATCTTTTAAATTTGTCTGACCTATGTAGCTACAACACACCCGTGGTTATCACCTCATGGCAGTCTTTTCAGATAAAAACTCTCACAGCTATCTTACTGGAAATAGTGAAAAGATCTGCCTTTCCACATTCTTAAAAATGGAACTAGGAATTAACTAAATAGGGCACAATGTCAACTTTAAGTATGTTTAGTTCTGGCTTAAAAGCGTGTCAAATCAAAGTTAGGAGCAGAACAATTCAAGGAATTAAGGCAGATGATAATGACTTATAGAAAAATTACATAAGAGAAGCGGGAAATAAATTGCTACACTGAAAGATTAAAGAAAGATTGTACAATGTATGAGGATTGTATAATATTTAGAATACTGCTGAATTGTCATATGTTAGAGTGCTGGAGAACTCATCATTGCAACTGCTAGAACAGATTTTTCAGCTTCCGTTTCTCTGTCTCACTACATTCAGTCTGAGAAGACAGGTAAGAATATTTGTCCTAAGAAAGGTAATAAAAAGGGTACAACTCTTTTTATCTTCCTTGTTCTGAGGTTCAGTTTAAGATTCTGTAGCAGCAGTTAGAGGCAGGACAGAGGCGAGTCCCGAGGCATAAGGTGGGAGACAAGCAGGAACATCAGTCCCGATGCAAGAAACTTCCTCCTAGAAGAAAGTGGTAATACAAGCATTCTTGCATTCAGACATAGCAGTGAAACCAGAATTTTCTTCAGATGTAAGAGAGGCTGAGTAGCAGGCATTCAAAATTGTTGCAATGCGATGAAATATTTGTGACTGAACCCTTACATGTATTTAGTGTATTGAATTTAAGTATTGGACAGTCGTTTTATCACTGCAGTAAAAAAAAAATGAGGTTTGGAATTTAAATCCTTCCCTGCACATTATTTTCTTTGTTTCCCGTTTTCTCTAAGTCTCCTAATTGGTGTCAAATCTATGAAACTGCATGCCTGTCTTGTATTGACTGTACTCACTGGATTGATTAGCATTGCATGATCATGCACATTATATAGATTATTTTTGTGTGCATTTACATGGGATTTTTTTTCAGGCAGAATATGTTTCACACAAAAGCAGTGGCTGAAGTAGTCTTTTTCCATGAAACATAATTGGAGATTTTGAATAGCATGAAGTAGGAACTTGATTTTTTTTTTATGTTGTTGTTGTTGTTGTTGTAAGATTAAAACAAAATGTAGGGAGATTGCACCAGGTTTGAAGGTTTGCTGTGCTGTAGCATTTTCCTAGCAATAATACTGGAAACTGAAAAAAAAATATCAAAAGTTACATGTGTTAGAATATATTTAAAGAAAAAATTGTAGTGAAGCTGAAATTGAAATAAATTCTTTTTTTCTTCAAATCTATTTTAAAATGTTGATTATATTAATCCTGGAAATATTTATTCTTTTTTTCCCAAGTAAATCTCGGTTTGCACTCCTAGGTTTTTTAGGGGTTACTGTTGTAAAGTCTTTAAATATCACACTCATGAACCATATGCGATATGTTTTCCATCGTATTTGACCACACGAGCGAGTATCTGCCCACAGAAACCAAATATACTCCCAGTTGTTAATTATTCTAGATCATAAATTACCTTATAGGTTTTGAAGGACATAAATTTTAAGTTCATAAGTAATAGGTACATTGTCTCATCTTTGTCTGATAAATAAAAGGTATAATTGAGTATAAAATGATAAGACTCTCCAGAATGGCATGAGTGAACTTTACAATTCTTTCTTTCTACTTCTGCTTTATCCATTCTTATGAGGAAGCTCTAAGGACTGCAGTCTATTTTAAAACATTCTTGACTGAATCAGGGCTTGAAGTTATATAGCTATCCTGTTAAAATGTCTTCAACTGAAATTCATTTTCACTTCTAATTTTACAATAGAGAAAATATGATTCTGTTAATTATAAATTCATAATAACTATATTCCATGGTACACAGCACGGCTGTAGAAATAGGTACATATATCTGACAGGTTACACTCAATATTTTTATATGTACACTCAATATTTTTATATGTATTTTTGAGTAATAAATAAGTTATATTAAAGATGTTTACTGTGTATTCAGAATTTCCATAATTTGCTGCTATGTATAACTTTTTTTATTAGCATCAAATAATGCTATCTACAAGTAAGCACTCCCGTGTTTAGTGTTCAACAAACAAAAGCAAGCAAACAACAACAACAAAAAAAAAACCCTACCTAATCCCAGAGTATCATCAACTGAAATGTGAGAAAGAGATAAAAAGGCAAGCAAGAAGTTTGTGAAAACCAGGAAGCAAATTTTGGTATAATAGTACACGGTAGACTGTAGCAGACAGTTAACTTGGTATACAGTTGAATTTTGCTTTTTTGAATATTTCGGAGATCATTCTAGATGTTTACAAGGTACGTCCTTCACTGTTAAGGGCAGTATGAAAATAAAATTGTGAATGCTACTTAAAATCTAAGTGAACAATGACAGTTGAAATTACTGTTAGAGAAAAGGTCAGTCCATTTTTTTGTGACTTTTGAAGGGAGGATAGGAATAACAGCCTTGTACTCATTTCGCTGCTATGTGTTATATAAAGAGAAGCCAACGGAGGGATGCACTGCTGTTATTAGTATTGGTTATTATATTTCAATTTTCAATTTGTTTCCATAAATTCTGCTAGAAGCAAAAACTTCTATTCACATGAATGCAATATTTTGTGTAATTGAAACTAATATCTAGCTTGTCATACCTCTGTAACAAAGTTAAGGAAAATTGAATGAAATGGCTGCAGAAGGTTGTATTTTCTTGTTCTCCCACTACTGGGACTGCTCAGCAAGAAAAGAAATGTGAGCATGTTAGACCCTTTTTCTCATTAGCCTACTGAGAAACAGATGTGAAAAAGATCAGTTGGTTAATTTTTCAGCCAGCAGGCATGGTTACAATTCTACTAGCAGGCACAGAAAATAACAATGAAAAAAATTAAGAACTGCAGATCAGATCTGGTGGCTAGAAAGATATCAGTATGCTGGAGTGACCAGCAATCCACGCTTTCACGGGAAACTGATGGATTAAGTAATTTGGGGGTTATTTTATTGCAGTAAATTCACCTCAAAATAAGAAGAATCATATTCAAAAGAATAGCTTGTTTCCATAAGATGGTCTTTTTTTTTTTTTTTCCCCGGGGGGGGAAAAAAAAAAAAAAAAAAAAAAAAAAAAAAACAAGAAAAATTTGTAAAATTCTATTTTT
>VXBW01004161.1:782085-805717 GCA_013400375.1 Thinocorus orbignyianus
TCCCACCCCCCCGGCCATGGGCGGGGACACCTCCCACTAAACCAGGTTGATCAAAGCCCCATCCAGCCTGACCTGAAAAACTTCCAGGGATGAGGCATCCACAACTTCTCTGGGCAACCAGTTGCAGTGCCTCACCACCCTCACAGGAAATAATTTCTTCCTAAATTCTAATCTAAATCTCCCTTCTTCCAATTTAAAACTGTCACCCCTTGTCTTATTGCTACACTCCCTGATAAAGAGTCCCTCCCCATGTCTCCTTTAAGCCCCCTTCAGGTACTGGTCTCCCTGAAGCCTTCCCTTCCTCAGGCTCAACAGTCCAAACTCTCTCAGCCTGTCTTCACAGGAGAGGTGCTCCAGCCCTCTGATCATTTCTGTGGTCTTCTGCTGAACCTGTTCCAACAGATCCATGTTCTTCCTGTGTTGAGGACTCCAAAGATTGACACAGTACTCCAGGTAGGATCTCACAAGCGC
Source organism: Thinocorus orbignyianus (assembly GCA_013400375.1). Classification (NCBI taxonomy): domain Eukaryota; kingdom Metazoa; phylum Chordata; class Aves; order Ciconiiformes; family Thinocoridae; genus Thinocorus; species Thinocorus orbignyianus. Next base: position 782,557 of record VXBW01004161.1, read on the forward strand.
AGAGTAGAGGGGGAGAATCAACTCCCTCAACCTGCTGGTCATGCCTCTTTTGATGCAACCCATGAAACAATATGACTACACAGTTCAGTGGGACAATACAACCTTGATATTCAATGACTTGTACAAAATTCTGATTGAACTGTTATTGTCTGAATTAAATACAGAGTTTACACCAGCAATCATGTTCTTACAGCAGAATACCCACTTTGTTATGACAGCAGATTCCTGGGTCTTTACAAATGGAACTTGGGTGAAAAATTTAGCAAACATTCAGTGTTTAATAGCATTTCAAGTGTATATTCAATAACCTTAAAAATTTCTTTGGTCTGGAATAGCTTTTGAATCACAACAGTGGGTTAAAAAAGATTTACTTTTTATGGTGGACATAAATATTTTTTAAGGACTTTTTGTTGTGGTATTTGTATAGTACAAGAATGATTGCAGTCAATTCTGCAAAAGTTGTGCTTCTATTTCCATACAGAAAACCCACAGAATAAAAGAAGTGAATAGCATTCAGTAGAATGATTCTTGAGATTTTCAAGTCTATATCACTGCTTAATTCATAAAACAGAGTGCTACCTCTGCCGAACAATCCAATCATAGTGCAGTGTGACTGAGTGGGTGACCAGGACCAAGACAAGCACAGTGTTGTGTAAACATTAATTAATTCTTGTGTTGCCTTTTGATCTGAACTATATGGTCCATCAAAGACTCAGTGTAATTCAAGAAATGGTATGCAGAGATGCGCTTGCTTCTACTTATTGCTATAACAACTAAGGTCAGCTCACTTTATTGTGTGTCTCATTGAAAGGCTGGAAGTGGAAAAGTGTAGAGAGGTCATACCTGCAGGGAGGAGCGGATTGGACAGGTGACCCAAAAACTGATCAACAGGGTATTCCATCCCATCTGCCTTATACTCAGTATAAAAGCTGGGGGATGAAAAGGTCAGTTCTCTTCCCTCAGTGGCTGATGTACAAGCAGGACTCAGTCTGTTCATCTGCCTTTGATCCTGATCTGTGTATTCCTGACTCCAGATCTGGAATCCAGTTCCTGTCCATCCCAGTCCAGCTGAGGACTTTCCCTGTGCCTGCCACTGACGTGATCATCTTCATGGGAACTTGAAACAGTTTTGTATATATATCATTATTTAATCTTTTTTAATTATTTCATTAATTTATTAATATTTTCATTAAAACGGTTTAGGTTTTTTTTCCTGAACTCCTAACTATCTTTCTCTACCTCCCTCCCATCCTTGGAGAGACAGGTGGGGAAGAGCATCTGTCATTCATTTCAGTGACCGGTTTGACCCAAATCATGACAACCTTTTATCCTGAGTTCTGGGGATCGTTTCTTGGTACAGAATTATTTAGTAGTGTGGATCTAGCCTCAGTTATACATTTTCCCGTAAGAACTACTTCTATGCCATTTCTAGACATAACAAAAACACTTCCACTTTAAGCATACAGACTTTTTGTCACAGAAATGCTGAAAGTCACAGTGAATTAGAAAGGATAACTGTTACCTGCAGTGAAACTGATTCACTTAAAATAATCAGAAGCCTTGCCACATTATTCTGCAATTTCTTCTGACAGCAGAAGTATGTAGTCACACTAAAAAATACATAAAAATGCCTAAAAAAAATCTTTAAAGACTCATTGTATCAGATACTTTGGTGTGTCATATGTATGTAATGATGGTTTTCCTGTGGTAAACTAAGAAAAAAAAATGAAAAGAGGTATAACTTACTTCTGAAATCAATCATTCACTACTTCACATGTCTTTTTCTCTACAGGGCTTATGAAAACTTAACATTAGTATAAGATTCCCTTTCTAAGTTATGCCTACATGAGCCCTCTTACTGACATTATTTGGTAGTATTCCTCAGGTCAGAATGGCACAGTATCATGTGGTGCTTTCTTTACTGGACAGACCAGACTGACTTCACATTTAAGTAGTGTGATTCTGATAAACCTTTTCATCTGAAAGCCCATGCAGTGAGGCAAGATCTACTGATAATCTTCACTTCATGGTTTTCAGGATTTTTACAGACACTTTATGTATTACTAAAATGCACGGTCTGTTCTATAGGCTTTATTCTAAAAAAATATCTCTGTTTTTAAATAGCAATGATTCAGTATGGGCAAAATTTTCATAAGCATAAAATTATTCCCAGTATTCATTTTTGCCTACTTTTAAATAACTGTAATTCAGAAAAGAAATTATCTGAAATTCAGAAACTATATCTTGAATTTAATCTTCTAGTCTTATAAAGATGAGGTTTAAATATGATTATGAAAAAATGGAACATGTTAGACCATTAATTTAACATATATACTATCAGATTACAAAGTTGTTTCCATAAATCTCTTATGCTTGAAAACAAAACAAAAGTAGATCTTTATGATGTACGGTAATATCATTTTAATTATGTTAGTGTCAGCCTTCATATGGTGTTAATAAACACTTGTATTTATATAGTACATTTATAGGAATCCATTCCTTCATTAAATTTTAAATCTCAATCCAGTATAAAAACTCTCTCCTTTGTGTAGAATGGATAATAAGCAGGGTAAAAGAGAAAAATTTCCAGCTGAAACTACTGCAGGAATTTTACATTTGTGTAATGCACCTCATTTGTGTAATTTGTGTAATTTTACAGTGAATCATGTAATCCATATAGATTATGCAGTCTTCTCTTTGGAGGTTTTCTAGACCTGGCTGGGTAAAGCCCTGGCTAAGTCAGTTTGCTCTCACAGATGAATCTGCTTTGAGCAGGAGGCTGGCCTTGATCTCTCATAACCTAAATTATCTTATTAGCCAATGAAATACTTTTATTTGCTTCTTGAAGTGCAGCTCTTAATAGAGTTTCTCTGGAGATTTTTAACAGCATCCAGAGGAAATGTTTATGTGTGCGTAATTACGAGTAATTTTCTACCTCTCCTTGGAGAGGCTGTAAAATATTATTGAAAGACAGAAGCTGTTATATCTTTCTATTGAGTAAAAGTTATTACAATGAGTATCATAATTCCTCTTCAACTGAATTACTTGCTAAATAAGTTACCCTTGAGAAGACCTCAGTGTCGTTCTCAGGGAAATCATGAAATCATGGAATTGTCAGAGTTGGAAGGGACCTCTGGAGATAATATAGTCCAAGTTACCTGCTAATGCAGAATTGCCTAGAGCACATTATTCAGGGCATGCACTCAGGCCAGTCTTGAAGGTCTCCAGAGAACGGGACTCCAAAACCTCCCTGAGCAGCCTATCCCAGTGCTCTGTCACCCTCACCATAGAGAAGTTTTTTCCTCATATTTGTATGAAACTTCCTATGCTCCAGCTTGTACCCCTTACCTCTCATCCTTTCACAGGGAACCACTGAAGAGTCCACCTCCATTCCCTTTCAACCCACCCTTCAGATACTTGTAAGCATTAATAAGGTCTTCCCTCAGCCTTCTCTTCTCCAGGCTAAAGAGTCCCAGGTCTCTCAGCCTTTCCTCATAAGGAAGGTGCTCCAATCCCTTAATCATCTTTGTTGTGGTACACTGGACTCTCTCCAGTACTTCCCTGTCTCTCTCATACTGGGGAGCCCAGAACTGGATGCAGTATTCCAGTTGTGGCCTCACCAGTGCATAGCAGAGGGGGAAAATGACCTCCTTTGACCTACTGGCCACACTTTTCCCTATGCAGCCCAGGATTTCATTGGCCCTCTTGACAACAAGGGCACATTGCTGGCTCGTGGAAAGTTTGCTGTCTGCCAGGATCCCCACATCCTTCTCCCTANGCCATCTAGTTATAACATCACAGAAAGCTATCAGGTGGATCAAGCATGATTTACCCTTGGTAAATCCATGGTGACCACTTCCAATAACTTCCTGTTGTTTAACATGTTTGGACGTGACATTCAGAATGAGTGGCTCCATTACCTTTCCAGGGACAGAGGTGAGATTTATTGGCCTGTAGTTCACTGGGTCCTCCTTCTTTCCCTTTTTGTATACGGGAGTGATATTTGCCTTTCTCCAGTCCTCAGGCTCCTCTCCTGTTCTCCATAACCTTTCAAAGATGATGGAAAATGGCCTAGCTATAACATCTGCCAGTTCCCTCAGCCCTTGAGGGTGCATCCCATCAGGACTCACGGACTTATGGATGTCCAGGTCAGCCAAGTGGTCTCTAGCTGAGTCCTCCTCTACAGAGGGAAAATCTTCCTTTCTCCACATCTTTCCCCCTTGTCTTCACAGTCTGGGATTCGTGAGGGACAGCTTTAGCAGTGAAGATCGAAACAAAGAAGGCATTCATAAACTCCGCACTCTCTGTGTCTTTTACCACTAAGGTACCCACCTCCTTCGTCAGTGTGCCTACATTTTCTCTAATCTTCCACTTTCTATGGATATACTGAAAGAACCTCTTGTTATCTTTAACCATAGTGGCCAAGTTCAGCTCTGCTTGAACTTTGACCCTCCTAATTTCCCCCCTGCACAGCTTTGCTACATCTTGGTATTCCTCCTAAGTAGCCAATACCCTTTTCCAAAAATCATAAACTTTCCTTTTATTCCTGAGGTCCAGCCAAAGCTCTCTGTTTATCCAGGCTGGCCTTCTTGCCCATCAGATCACTTTATGGAACCTGGGGATGGCCTTCTCTTGTGCTTTTAAGAGTACTTCCTTGTAGCATGGCCAGTCTTCCTGGGCACCCATGCCCTTCTCCCAAGGGACACTCTCCACCCTGTTCCTAAGCAGGCCAAAGTATGCCCTTCAGAAGTCCAAGGGGGCAGTTCTGCTGGCTCCCCACCTTGCTTCTCCAAGAATTACGCACGTGCGCCTGCACATTGGTGTTCTTCTCCTTGCTCAGCATGTGTGCCCAGCTTGCACTGCACTGCCGAGTTGGTTAGTCTGTTTTAAAACTGCCGCGGCTCTCCGAGCCCATCCCCAGTCACATCAGCCTCACGACTCCCTCACTTCTGTAAATTTCAGTGTTAAGATGTCAGTCGTTGTATAACAATTTTGGAGATAACTGAAGTGAACTTGAGGATTCAGCTCTTTTCAAAGTAAAGTAGATGACTGCTTAGAATCATTGAATAGTTTGGGTTGGAAGACACATTTAAAGGTCATTTAGTCCAGCCCCCTGCACTGACCAGGGGCATCTTCAGCTAGATCAGGTTGTTCAGAGCCCTGTGTATTCTGGTCTTCCAGGGACAGAGTATCGACCATCTCTCTGGGTAACCTGTTCCAGTGTTTCATCACCCTCATTGTAAAATATTCCTTCCTTCTATCTAACCTAATTCTACTTTCTTTTAGTTTAAAAGCATTATCCCTTGTCCTATCACAAGTACTTTGTACATTTGTGATAACTCACCTTAAAAGTTGCTGACCTAGTATGTGTAGTTTTAAGAGTAATAAAGCTACAAAAATAGATATTGCAGATGCCTAAAATCAGATAGTATTATTATAATATGAATGCTTTTCCGTTCTTGAATCTTTAGTAGCATTGAAGAATGCACAACTCAGTGGGAAAATTAGGGAAAACTTTGGGATGAATTTCAGAGAGTTTCTAGATCAGTTAAAAGGTGGCATATTTTTAGTTGTGATCTGATCTTGGGAAATAAAGGGATTGAGAAGTTTGAATACGTTTACAAAGTACTGTAGTTAGAAATAATTGAAGAAGACAACCTAAAAGATTACCTTTACTCAAGAATACCCTCTGTCACACATTATCTTCTAATTTTTGTACATTTATAGTAATTCTGAAATTAAAACTAAGCAAGGACAGTCATTTCCCATAGCGTTCGGTATCCAGTACAATGATGTTCTGATTCAGTTTGTCAGTTTTTGGACAAACAGTTTGTTCTGTTTGGGGCATGTCTCAAATAATACAATATGTAATTAATAATAATATTTAGAATAACCACCTATTGACACCTTATTGTATATATTCTGAAAACTGTTTTATTTTTGTTGTTTAAAAAAAGACACAACTAAAATAGCTTTCAGAAGACTAGAACCTTGCAAAGTTAGAATGTTTGAAGAAAGTTTTAACATCTTTTTCTAATATAAGCTGGTATCTAATGAAAATTGAGAAACAACAAGTCAACAATAGCACAAATTTGCAAACTCTGTTTGCTTTTTAAACATGAATACCAGTGCATCTTGCAGTCTTCTATACTCTATATATTTTTCTAAATGAAAGCCTTGTAAACAATTAGTCTACTAGGTGCATTAAATATATCAGATATGTCTAATGAAAATAAAAAGCTGAAAACACGTTTTGTATCCTGTTTCACTATTTATAATCATATTATAATAATTAAGGTATAAGAGCCTTAGATATTATTGCTTTTGCTAGTATATGTTAAAATTTTAAAGCACTACAGAAATGTAGTTTTGCCAGTCTTAATATGCAGCCCACACTAGAGCAATGTAATATCTGTACTTCTTGAGTTTAACATCATTAATGAGGGCAATAAAAATATTTCATGCATATCTTTTGATTCTAGTGGCACAAATCCAACCAATCAGCATCTCGAAAACATCAGCATTAAATATCACATAATTAGATAAACTATTTATCTTTCCTTACAGCTTTGAACTGCTATCAGGCATTTAAAATAGATTTGCATGTAAATTTATACAGCTTCAGTAATTTTAGTATTTTAATTTGTTTAAAGCTTGTGAAAGAAACTAATGAAAACTGGGAAACTGGATATTGTAAAACCTGGCTGATTTGTTTGTTTCAATAATGTTAATGATTAAAAATAGTTTTGTGAGAAGCTGGGATTTGACAGATTCCTGTTTATTTCTATCAGATCTCATGCAGGCATACCACAACCTTAAGAAAAACTATGAGTTAGTTGCTAAATTATCTTAAACAAAGATACAGTACATTTTTATTCAAAAAGAATCACTTGAAGGATATTCCACCCACCATTCCTTTTACAAAAACCATCTGAAAAATACAAATAGTGCACAGTTCTTTTTAAAGTAGCTACAGCTGGAAGTTGGTTCAACATACTTACTTGGATTCCGTGGATCACTATTGGTTTTATTCTAATTCTGAAACTAATTTCCCGATGACATGGAAATAATGAAATAAGGATCCCCATTCATGCAACTGTCCAACATATTACTCTACTATTTAAAAGAGAATTAATTATTAAAATAAATTTAAATAAAATAAATTTAAAAGAAATAAAGAGTATTGAAGAAGTATAATCCCACTAAAAATGTTTAAGAAAGTTATCATAAAATCAGTTGAAATAATAGTTGTCAGAATTGAGAACTGTTGAATGATGCATAAGTTTTAAGCATCATAAATAAGTAAGAAATAGTGAGAAGCGGTTGGTATAACATGGAATAAAAGGAGTTAAATTGAAAAATATTTAAATCTCACTTTGGTTAATTCCCTAGATTTAACCCTTAAATTCTGTATCAATTTGAGTGTTTGTCATTCCACATTTAGGAAGAACTTTAAATATCTTCATTCCTTCTGTATATATAAAATCCTTGTTCTTTGCAGATTTTTTTTATTATTATTTTAAGTCTAAAAGTCTTTATTATGTGCATATAGTCAGAGTTATATATAAGTCATTATTGCTTCCAGGATAAATATCAGATCTTTTATCCCTAGCTACAGGCTGAAAATTTGAATACAAGGTTAGTGTGTGTTATGAAGGTAAAACAACATAAATTTGCAACTGACTGATCTGTCATATAGTCTTTCTTTGTTTTCTTTTCTAACCTTTATTTTTGCTTTTTATTTTGTTAATACTCCCTTTTAATATACTTCATCTGTCAGCGTAGTTAGCCTTTTGTACCTTAGGGAAGTTCACAAAAGTGAAGGTAGTGTTTTGGGAAAAAAATAAAAAAAAATAAAAAAAAATTGGGGATGTGTGTGTGTCTCTGTTTGTTTTCTAGTTTCTTTGGGAGCTTTGTGGTTTGGTCAGGTTTGGGTTTGGTTAGTTGGTTGGTTGGCTGATTGGGTTTTGTTTTGTTTTGTTTTGGTTGGTTGATTATTGGTTTTATTATTTTTTTTTAAATAGCTGTCAGGTAAGACTGTTGAGACTATTGCAACCCTTGACATATCATTCATACTAATAAATCAACCTGAAACTTGTAACCATGTGTGCTACAAAATACTATTTTATTTGAGACACTGTTTGCAACAAGTGTTCATAATTAACTGAACAAGTGATTCTTTTGCCCAAGTGATTCTTCATATGCACAGTATTCCCACTGAATATTTAATACTAGCTCATTTTGTTAAAACAAAAATATTGATAGTTTCATAAAATGAGAAAGACAGAACTATTTAATAAATAATAATAAATATTTATTTATTTTCATAGATAAGTAATTTGGGAGACTCTCAAATCATTTGCTCAGTCCACATTACAGTTCTGAGGCTGTATCTAATAAATTCCCAAGAGAAACACTAATGCAAATCTGAGGTGTCCAAAACTGTATATGTTGGAGAGTAATTCACAAAATCTTCTTCAATATCAGAATTCAACAGATATAGAGACTTCTAGCTATGGCAAGATCTTCTAGGGGCCTTCTGAAACCATTACTTACTTTCTTCCAGAGCTCAGAAGGGACATAGGAAGTAACCAACCCTCTAACAAATACCCTTAGATGGACTTAGTTATAGTCAGTTAATGTTGGTTAGTTGTCTCTGTTAATAACTATCAGTTCAACGTTATTTGCTGTTATATTGAATTGAATAACAGCTCAAGCAGCTACAGAAGTTCCCAATAAGTGTAAAAGCAGACTCCAGAGCTCTTCAAGCTGAAGGATTTGCATATATAGATATACTGTAAGAGCTTCCTAATCACAATAAAATCTTGAAAATTCCCAGCTTTACTTGAACACTGTATCATTAAAGAGTCACTAAACTAGAGATAGAAAACAAGTAACTTACTGATTAGGGTCTTCAAGTGGAAAAGGACATCCAGTGCTTTGACCTTTGTTTCTAATGTTCTTGCTATTCTCCTGTTTTTAGTTGCTGTGTAATGTATATTACAAAAATTAGACTGAGAAATAAAAAAATAGTATGCCTGATACTTGTCAGTTGTTTGCCATGAACATAGGTATGCTTCACCAGGCTGGGTCTGAGTCCACTTGCTCTGTTATACACGTGTTTTCCTTAACTGTATCTACCAGTGTAAGTTTGAGTTAACTTATACTACCATTAGCTTGAATGTTCACAAAAGGCAAACAGCAGAAGGGTTCTAATATAATCAACGTAGTGTATTTTAGGGAAAATTCCAGAACTATCTGGTTTTTTGCTTTATGTTTGCATTGCTTGCTTTACATTTATCTTGGTGTGGAGCTGCATCAAAATTACAGCCAAGGCTGCTCACAGTCTCCCCTAGTTGTGACATTTAATGTGTCTGGCAAGTCTGAGAGGGTAATGAAACTATTCGCTATCAACAAATCCTTTGACCAGATACAAAAAATTCCCATACCTGACAATATGACAATACTAACATTAGTAGGAGAATGATGCAGGATATCAGATTGACCAGTTATGCATAATAGTTCTGCAGAAAAAAGGGACTTGTACAACTCGGTAAAGTCAATCTAGGTAGGACTCCAATTATGTTATTATTTATGGGTAACTGATCATTCTCCAAATATTTTAAGGTTGTGATCTTTGTATGAAGCTAATTGATTTTTCCATAGGGGGTTCTTTTTTCTTTAATCTGATACATCAAGGTGTATTTTTTTTTGTTCATCAGTGAACCACTAATTAAGTGGGGTTTTGTTTCTTCAGATGTAGATTAGCACTTTTAGGACACGGTTCTTTCTGAGTGATAAAGCATGATTATCAAGCGTTCGTTGTGACAGTCTTGCTCATGCATAAATTCTCATTTCATTGTTCTCAGATTTTAGAAATTCAAGTTAGATAGCAAAATCAAAAGCAGACACACCCCACAGCCACAGCCACACCCAAACATAGACACAGATATATATAATTACCCTCCAACTTCTGCTTAGTGACATCTTAAAATGTATCTAAACAATTATCTAACTTTAATATAATCAATAGCAACTATCATCAAGCTTGTTTCCTTCACTTTGTTGCACGTCTATATTTTCCCTTGTCCAATAATAACATATGATATTGAAAATGTAGGTCATCATTCCTACAGGATAAAGAAAAAATACACTAAGAAATTAAATAATGTGTATATGGTTTGACTACCTTGTCACCTTTCATGACACATAATATATGTTAAAACAGGATTGAATGTCTAATTGTAATCAGTAGCTGATTTGATAGGAGCATATGAAAGAAAACAACTCTGATCTTGAATACCTTATAAGTACTACAATCCACTTAATTTTTAGAAATGACACAGTACTTATTTGCTAAGCTGAATTGAGTAAAATTTGAGGACTTTATCTTAATTTTTCCTTATATAAAATTATTACTACCAAACCAGATCAGGAAAATATTTTAAGCACTGCACGACCATAGTATTTCATTATCCCTGGCGCACCCCAAGTATGATATCTGTAACTCTGAGGCAGGGGCAATGATACTTGTGATTCTAAAAGTAAGTACATCTAACCTCATAACTGATTTCACAGAATTGATGGAAGTGGTGGTCACTGAATATAAATCCATTTGACACAACTACTGGATTTTAAAAGATTGAGCTTGGAATGTACAAACAGAAGTCACAGCATGCGACTGTTTCTTTACAAATGGTGAAACTCATCCAAGCAAGCTGCATTAGTTATGAAGAGTAGTTTTACATATGACTGTGCCATGTTATCACAAATCTACTCCCGAGGTGACAGCCAACATGACTTGTAGTTTAAATAGACCCAAATAAAGACTGAGGCTAAGTGAGCCTGATTTAATCATACTTATCTTTGAAAAATAAAAAATTGCATTAAACGTTCCCTTCTTTTCCCTTGTGTTTGTACATTGGTTCATCTGAATATTTCAGAATGGAAAGAAGTCATGCAAAGGACACCACTACATCATTTTTGGCCCACGTTTCAAGGAATAAAAGAAATGAAAGGCTGTCACATGCTGTCAAGACTTGTACTTTTCTCCATTCGTGTTCCTTACGAAAGTCAAAGGCCAAAGAGTGAAAATACATTTTTAATTTAATTTTAAAACTATACAGCCTAATAAAGTCAGTGAAGTGCATACAAATCATATTATCCAGTGCTTCTAGAAGCTTTAACTCATTTTGCCTTACAGCTAAAGAAAAATGTGTGCTCATCGTAGGAGTAATAAACATGGGTAATTATGCATAATTATAGAGATTAAGCTCCAATTAAGGTTCAATTTCTGTAATAATCCTATCCAAAAGTTTTTTAAGGTTTTTTGGTGGCACTAATGAAGAGCAAGGTAACTCAAGGTAGTTAGGATTCTTAGGATTATAGGCAAAAATGATTATAGATTTGGGTGGTTTGAATGCATTGACGTACTCTAATAGCAGTAAGTTTTAAAGTGCATATTTCCTTTAACTTCAGAACTTTTAATGTTTCCCTATAGCATCATCATAGATCAGAAGAATATTTTTTATATCATACAGAAACACTCTGGTAGCCATACTGAAAGGGTTTGTTTTTCATTTTACATTTAATAAAAGAAAATGATGCATGTTTACATCTCAGTCATTTGTACATTTGCCAGTTCTGCTATGCAAAAGAAAATATTCCAAATCTTGTTCCACCTAAATTCGTCTATGTTGTTGCATATTCATTACTTTAATGAGCTTGAAATATATAACATCTCATTTTATTAATAAGGAAAATAAACTTAAATTACAAAAATACAAATTAATAAGATTAAAATTTCCATGTGATATTGTGCAGAAATAGTTCCATAGTAATAAGAATCCATGGAAAATATAAATATCACTCAACTTCCCATTATACATCTTCACATACATTCAAATTTTTCTAATTTTATGTGGTAAACAAGAAGCTTATTATAGCAATCTCTGCAATGCTCTAACTTAATAGTCTTGTGCAAGACTAAGTAACCACAAAGTTCTAAATGAATTCTTATCCTAGCTTTTATTTTCAGAATTCCTGGAGACACTATCTGAGCTACAGAAGACTCAGGCTTCAAGGATAGCTTGCAAGGTAGACAGGGATGGATGAACTGATGTAACTACAAATGACGTGGGCAAATAAATATGCACTCAGCTCAGCTGTAGGCAGTAGTTTTTCAGTTTATTAAAAAGAAAGAATTAACATGCATTAATATAAAATATTTGTATATGTCAAAATGAGGTAAGTTTAACATTATCCAGAAAATAATTATACATTATGGCTCTTCATAGGAAGAAGCTTTGATATTCATGTGAGCAAGATTTTCTTTGTAGGCTGTACTCCTTAAGCCTGCATACCTAAAAAGCAAAAAGAAACCTGAAGCCTTACAAAAGGATAATTTACCTGCTAACTGCAACAACAAAAGGGTTGGGAACCCAATGCTCACTAAGATCATATAGTTATTTGCTAATGTCTTCAGAACTGTATTCCATGGCTACAGGTTTAGAATCCAAACGGCTTGCTCCACCTTTCATAAAGCAGCTTTAAATGGCAGTTCCCAGGTAGTTTTGATACTATACTTGACTGAGTTTAGGCTTTTACAATCACAAGGTCTTCCAATTATTTCAGTAAAAAGCAGACTATTCTATCACTGTTACAACTACAGAAGTTATAGCACTAAGTGTGAGTCTGTTCTTCCTATTGCTTAGCCAACCTCCCAAGATCTCAAAACAGATATAGGGAAATATGCATTGTTATCTAGCTGAGTTGGAACCTAAAATTCAGTATTTCTCATATATTAATAAAGTAAGAAGGAGAAAAAAGAGTTGCATCAGTGTTTTCAATTACTTATATGCATAATTATTTCCACTTTTGAGAGTGATTTTCCAAGCTCAAGTTGTTTGTGTTTTTTTGTTTGTTTTGTTTTGTTGTTTTTTTTGTACAACTAAATATGAATAATTTATCCTTTACTAATACAATTACTAAAATAATGAAGAGCTAAAACAAAAAAAAAAAGAAAAAAAGAAAAAAAAACCCAAACCACCAGACACCCATAAAACAGCCTATTGCTTGCTTATTAACCAGCAATTTTAAGGTTCAGATGAAAATTTATATTTTTTTTCCCCGCTCATTCCCTTACTGATTTCTCTTGACACCACATCTATTTTAAAAGATCTTTTCCAGGAGATCACAGCTTCTCCCTAACCACTGAAAACCAATCATTTATAAAGGGTCCCTAGAGCTATGTTGGTGCTCATCCTGAGTAAAACTCAGTCATTGTATGTTTCAGCAGATGGTTGTCAGTGTGTAATGAATCATGAAACTTCTGTGGTTGGTTTTTTCGCTGCTCCCTCTCCAGAAATAGGTCGAACTATATCAGAAACAGCACTCAACCATTCTAGTTACTCACAGAAAGAAAGAGAATGGTTGTAATTGTTTAAAACAAATTCCTTTCATTCAAAGCAGTTATTGTTTGACCTTGGTTTTCAGAAATTATTTTTCTACTTGTTGCCATAACTGTGTTAATCATTTCAGGTGTTTACATGTAGATGTGTAACTTAGAACATCTTGAAAGTCATTATAAAGTAACATGAATTTACTTAAGTGTATTCTGACCGTTAGTCAGGTATAATTACCATCAAATACACCATTTTTCATTTTGAAAGTACTGGTGCAAATTACATAAGGAAGAGTCAAAAAGATAAGAGGAATATTGGATAAACATTGTTTTACACTAGCAATAAAAAATAATGACATGGTCTGAGGTTTTTGATTTCACCAGACAGACTAGAACCAGTGAGTTTATACTGTGTGAAAATGAGTCTGTGTACTCACCCCACCTTTTCTTGCTTAATTCAAAGATAATTGTGAGTCTTACTACTTTGACTTTTTCCAGTTTTAATAATGTCATTGCTTGGACTTACAGTACAAACTTAAGGATAACAAAAATCTCTTCCCACAGTGCTATTGGAAAAATGAAACTAAAACCCCACACCATCAGCTGAACACCATATACAATAGGTCTTGACAGAGTGAAATACGTAGAAGTCGTTTATCAGACAGACAGATCAAATTAAACTGAATGTACATTCACTGTTGTTCTTGAGGTATGACGTTTAATTTGCATATTTCCTTTAGCCACTAGTTCATAGTTAAAAAAAAAAAAANAAAAAAAAAAAAGGAAATTAGCTGGTGAGAAAGATCACAAATGAATGAAGTAGGAAATGGTATTGAGATTGCATGGATTTATTCATAGTCAACATTATGCATTGGATAAATCTACTAGGATCCAATGTCTTGTTTAGGGAAAACTTCGTTTCCTTCATTACAAAACTAGTAGTCATTTTTATACATATGACAGAAATTCTTGTCATCATTATGAGCCTCTCATGACAGAAAATGATTGTGCCAAGTATAGTTCAGTGATATGGAAAAGAAAGTGTGAGAAGGGCTATAAAAGTCTAAATGCATTCAGCATTTTATGAAAGAGTATATAGTCCTATGCAGGAAACGACCTGCCCTGGTGCTGCTATTGCTGGTGTGTCATCTTGTGTATTTTTCAATAAAAGCCGAGGGGCATTTTATTTCTGCTCAAAGTGTCCTCGGGTTTTTTATCACCTTGGCATTCCATTGCTGCCTGTTTGCAGCTACAAGTTCAAAAGAGTTGCTTGGTAAATTATACTCAGTCACTTATGCCCTTAGGGTGCCCTTGAAGCCCTTTCTTGAGTCATCATTGCTCCTTATACACTCCAGTTAAAAAGTACAGGACTTACTTTTTTTTTTTTTTCTTTTTTTTTTTTTCCCAGAACGCGTTCATCTCTCTAAACCATCATTTCTACTAGTCACAATGACAGAGCAGAGAGTGTTGAGGCATGATGAGTATAAAGAATTCTTGCACTCTGCCCTGAAACCTAATGCTCCACCTTTTTTAGATCAGTAACAGATTCAAGATCCTCAGGTTAGAGTTCTGTGTGGGATTCCACGGACTACTATAGCCAGATGTTACAGAGGTACAATTTAGAGCAAGATGCGATAGTGCTAAAAAGGGATCAAAAAGTGGAGTAAAGATGTAGGAAAGTTCTAAAGTTCTACCTCTTCAGCCTGTGATACAAAAGACACTTGGTGAAATTAGTCTGTAAAGCAGTAAAAGTGAGATCATAATGACTACAGAAGACTTTTTTAGAATTTGTTTATCTTTTCCTGGTAAATGTATTCCAACTCAGTGACTCAGTCAACTCTATACAATTTACCTATGTTGATTATTTCAGCTTTTTTCTCAGCTGCATTAGTGATTTTTTTAAAATACATCTGACATCTTTATAGATCTATTACAAGCTTATTGTAACTGAGTCAAATTACTGTATTTAGGATCAACAATGTGGAAAGTCTGTAATACCTTATTAACACTGTGCAGCAATGACTGTTGAGTTAACAACTTACTTATTGTTGTGAAGGAACACATGGATAAGTTATGCTCTAGCATGTGGCACAATGACTTTTAATTGTGCCCAAAGAAAACTAGCCTGCTTTTACTATTAGACACTACCAAATAGCCATTTCTCTATATATTGTACACAATTTTAAAAAGTAGATATAAAATATTGTGAGTAGAGGGAGAGACAGGCTAATGAATATTGCATGAATAAATACAGCATAGATATTTTTTCCTGCCTTATGTCTTGCAGAAAGGTAGCAATGAGAATAATCTTATTGTGTAGCATATGATAGAGGTACCATTCTGATATTCGGAGCTGACCTGTGCATTAAACTGCAGTGTGTTATTCCCACAGAGGAAACTTTATGTTAAGATCTTTGGAGACATCCCTCCCTTACGTATATCTCACAGTTATGTGCTCGGTTCACTTCAAACAAACTTAAAAGCTATTTGGTTAGTGTTGAGAAGGACTTGAGTACCTCCAGGCCAACTTCTTTAGGAAAAGGACAATTGCATACAATACAACGAGATCTCAGAGAGAGGCTAGTAACAGTGCTACCTTCATGCCCTTATGGGAGGGGACTATATTGCAGTTCATATATATGGGGTGTGTTTTTCTGCTATCTCAATTGGAAGGTAAGCAAGATACCCTGTGGGGATTAAAATTACACAAGACGCTTAAGTTTGAGAGCTGAATCTTTTCACAGTAACTCGGGGTGGGGGGGGGGAAAGGTCCTATTTTTAGATTAAGCACCTTGAGGTAATATCTACAAGGACGTGTATGCATATGACCTAGCTTTCTAAGCCTCCGTTACATTCAAATGATCTGGTTATACACTAATAATTATTTAGTGTAATTTCATGTGCCATAGTGTAATCATGACATAGGTGGAAGGCCGATACATGACTCTGGAGTTCTGAGTGCAAAATCTCTCTAGACTAGGTCTTAGAGGCTCCACAGTGACTAATACGATAGCAAACACAAACAGGTGTCTGAATCTTGCCTTTTATGTCTTATTTTAGGCTGAGTTGAATAGCTCTTCAGGTTTATCAGGCTGCTCCTCTGTTTGAGAACCCTCTTCTGAATCTTCCTATATTTTATTTGATAACTATTAAAGCTGTGCAGTTGAAAACAGTTACTTAGGCAAGATCACAGCACAAACTTACCCTAGCTAGATGACTGTCTTAGTCATAAGGCCAGGTTCCTTTTGTGTTATCATCTCAGGTAAGATCTGAGATACAATTTTTTTTCCATTTTTGCCTCAAGAAGGAAGTAAACGCTTTCAAAAACATTTTCACAAGGCACATTTGAATTAAGTCTTTTATTCACTGTGCATGAATTCAGTGAATTATTTGTGGATCTTGAGCAGTTGATGGACTGCATTGTCTGGCAATTAACTGTTGAGGGATTGAATGGTCTGTAGAATACTTTTTAGGCATCTGCAAAAGACAGGAAGATCAGTAGGGTTTAATCTGGCAATGAGAGGGTTCGTTCCTCTAAAAAAGTTGAAATCTCTTGTAGTTAAAGTTAATGCTATTTATATTGAAAAAAATATTTCAATTTTCACCAAAAGCACTTGAAATGAGTTACAGTTTGTTGAATGAAGAAATTTTCTCTAAGTAAAAGGTAATGAGCCCTCAGAAAACTCTTCAAATAATATTCAGATTCTACTGAAGTTAACTAACAGTAATATTTATATTGTGGTCTGCTGAATATATGCTATATTTACACTTTTTATTGTACTTTTTTCATGGGAAAGACCTGTGGCCAGCAGGCAATTTATTCTGAGGAGTTCACATATACACCGTTCTGTGACTGCACCTTATAAAACAGATTGACCAGATTTTCTCCCCACTTTACCCAGCCCAAGATCTCCTCTTGAGTCAACAAAATATTGTAATTTGTCTGTATTTTTGTGTATTTCCTTCAATGCAAGGACTCTGATATGATGGGAAGGTTTTGTTTCAGGCTTTCAGAAGTGTGTTTTGAAAAATGGAAGTGACATTTGTGGTTGCAAAGTAAAAGTATGCAAAAGCTTCTGGAACAGCGTTGAAGAGCTGAATAGACTAGACTGGGTTGAAGTGCGTGCAGTCTCATCTGTACTACCTAGCATGCATGGAAAACTACACTTTCCAGGAAATGTGCCAGATACTAGGGAGTATTGATTTCTATCAATGTGTTTTTATCAGTATCTAAATATGAATTTTATAGAATAGACATCGCAAGATTTGGAAAAACACAGTAGGTGATAATTCTTCAGTTACTTAACTGTTTCACTCTGAAAAGCAGAAAATGAATAGACTTTGAAATAATATCTAATGAGAGTTTTCATAACCCCTAGAAAACATAATAAGGAAAGGGAAACTAGAAAACATCAAAGAAAAACATGCAAATTTTAAACAATTAGAGTGAATTTTTTATACAGAAGTGATATTATTCTTATTAAACTGTTCTACAGAGACATGTGAGTGAAAATAAAATTTTGTCCTAAAGCCAAGTCAACAAGTTTCTTTAAAAGTATAGAAATCAAATTATTATTTTTAGATAAAAAAGTCCCACTTCTTGCTCTTTACAAAGAAATCTATTCAATGTATGAAATAAAACTGGAATTTTAAATACTTACAATATTTTAGAAAGAAACAGAGTTGTTACACATGCAAAGCTTTCCTAATAATCATTATACTTTACCTATCACTTTCTATTTGGATTTGATTGAATTCATTTAATTTCATGTGAGGGTACTTCAATAGATAAACAATTATTTTAAAAATTCTCTGTGATTAAGGGGGTACCATTCTCTATAGGTAAGCATCTAGAAGTCTTGAACAAAGTAATAAAGAGGACTTTATAATTTCCTTTTTCTGACCGTCCCCCACCCCCAATCCTCCCTACCCCTTTTAATATTTAATGAAAGTCATCAGGAATTAAAAGTCAGACAACACTGCCTAAATGATCAGCCAACACACTCATAAAACTCGTGAGATTTTTCAGTGTCAGAGAACCAAATCTCCTCAGTTCCTCTGTAGTGTTCTATGCAATGGATTACAAGTATTGTTTACATCAAATGTTCCATAAAATGTCCTACAGTAAAATACTTAGTCAATATTTTAAAACATTTCATTCCTCTATCAGCTGCAGCGATACCAGACAAATATAGAAAACGGAACTATCTTATTCATTAGTTTGGCTAAAGATGCTGTAGGCTTAGAACCAAACTAAAGTTGCTGAATTGCACCAAACTCCATTTAAGTGTCTGCTTGTCCTGAATGAATTTCAGCAGAGACAGACCAAATTAAACCATAATTACAAATATGCTCTGAAATAGACAGCTTCAAATTCTAATCAAAGGTTATTACATATGAATTTTCTTATGTGTAATTACATCTGTGAACAATTAATTATTGTCAAGATAACTGTCCCATCATGAGTTACACATGCAGTTGTTTAGTTCTAGGTCCTTCTATACATCAGCATTAAGCCATCAGTTATCTGCCGCTTAATATTTGCTCTGAACATCGGATACTAAATTAGTATTTAATTTCTATTAAAGGAAACATGATGGAACAATCACTGAAAACACATTTTTAATTCCTAGTATACTCCACAGACATAAAGAGTAGATTGGAACAGATATATTATCAGGAGCTGACATTTTCTTATTAAGCCTAAATTACAGTAAAACTGTTTGTCCCCTTTACTCTGTCTTCTTTTTTGGATTCACTCACAAAGTCCCAAATATTGATGAATCTGCCTGAGAAAAGGAGATTACAGTTACTATTCTTGCATCATGCAAATTAATGCACTTGAAAATCTTGATGAATTGGAAGATTCAGCTACATTAATTCTGTACGCGAATGATACTGTGACTAGGATTATAATGAGTCTAGTCAAAGACAGTACTAAGTTCCACTTTCTTTTGTGTTAAGTGGTACTTCAATTAAAAAAAAAAAAAAATAAATAAAAATAATAAAAAAAAGCAAAACCCCAAACCTCTCCCCCCACAAAAGAGTACAACTAAATATAATGTATAGTTAAATACATATGAAATAAAATTTTTGCATATTATTTTTCATCAAAAAGATGCTCTCAAAAAACATTCTGAAACTTGTCCAAACACAAGTCACTAATTTTGTTCATGGAGTTTAAAAATACACAGACATTAATTCCTGAAAACATTAACAACTTTTTAGAATACATCTGGATCTAAAAGTATTTTCTGGAGATGTACATGTAATATATTTTATTTTGTTATATTACTTTTGGAAGAAGAGCAAGGCTTTCATGCCTATATATACAGTGTGTATTCATAAAAACACTACTTATACTAGTAATTATATTCTGACTTATGTATGTTGAGAATCTACTCTTTGAGTTTCGATTTCAATTCCAGCTCATAAATCATTATTTACCTATTTTATACTTCAAATGGAATGTATTTATATTGTTATTCATCAGTAACTTCTTATAACCGAGGATAATAGACGTTCCCAGGAAACGGTGGGAACAACATGACATACGAAGTTACTGATATTAAAAATGGAAAGTCTATAGTGCACAAATACTTGTGAAACTTCTGGAAAGAGAAAAAAAGGAGAAAAAAAAAAGGTTAAAAAGGAAAAGTGGAAAAAGAAAACATAAAAGGGGAAAAAAAGGAATAAGAAAAAGAAAAAGAAAAAGAAAAGAAAAAAGAAAAAGAAAAAAAGGAAAAGAAAAAGGAAAAGAAAAAAAAAGGAAAAGAAAAAGGAAAAGGAAAAGAAAAAGGAAAAGAAAAAGGAAAAGGAAAAGGAAAAGAAAAAGAAAAAGAAAAAGAAAAAGAAAAAGAAAAAGAAAAAGAAAAAGAAAAAGAAAAAGAAAAAGAAAAAGAAAAAGAAAAAGAAAAAGAAAAAGGAAGAGAACTGGAAGTACCATCCAATCAGTTTATTTATCAACAATTATGCAGTATTTACCTAGATATATTACCTCCAGATTCTGAACATGCTTGCATGCACTTGTGTTTGTTCTGCTTCCCTTCAGAGAACCTGGGGTCTTGTGGATAATTTATAAACCTCAGATGTTGTTTTTACAAATACTAGAATTTAACCAGGTTTAAGTTTCTTTAAGAAAAATATGAGAGTTTCTAATTTTGGATGTTTATATCTTATATTCACTTCAACAGCTGGAAACTGAAAGGAGTAGATGGGATCCCAATAAACAACAGAAGTCCACACTTGTATAAATATACAGTTATAGTTCTAGTAATCAGACATTCTCTCTACTGTGCTTCAGTAGATCAGCATTGTAGTTCTTCATAGATATAAATGTTCCAGCTAATTTTAGGCAATCAGAATGTCGTGAAATTTAGAAGATTATATTTTTCCTCTGCTTTCCCAAAAAGACTAGCCCACTAAATGAGCAGAAACAGAACACAAAATGTATAGATTGTTAAGATTTCAATAACATTACAGTGATTTGCTAACTTTTTTCAGTGCACTAGTGAATTACAAGCATCTTACAATGTGATGATTCGTACTCTTGAACTCTGGTGCAAACTTGTCTGTGAGATCTCTTTGATCCCAGACCTTTTTTTATAATCATACCTAATTCTGTTCTGATTTTCATAAGAAGTTTTCTTCACTCAACCTTTTTCTCCTTTCTGATTTTATTCCTGTTGACATTGCAATACTGAGCCTAGGAGCCTTTTCTGGGTTAATTGGTCCAGGTGGATTAATTTGGCATCTAATTACACAACTGTTTTTTGATACTGCTGTGAGTTTTTCAGGGTCACACTAAATGAACTGCATTCAGATACTTTAAAAAACAAAAAAACAGGAATACTTTTTCATTATTTATTTATCAATCTGATGCTGAGCTCAGTCCAAATCTCTTTGAAATTAGTGGCTTGATTGACTTCAATCACAACTGATCTATGTCATCTGGCACATTTTAGATAGTGCATTAAAAAGCATATGCTGCCTTTGGGCTGTTTAAAATACTTGCAGACCAATCACACTTCTTAATCTCCCTGTTTTTGAAGCATACATAGGCAGACACCAGCACATATATACACTTGATAATTATGTGCACATTAATTTCTACAATTTCAGTGGGCACTACTCTTCAAATACATATAAAGTCCCTTTTCCTAATCATTATGACCAATGTGTATGGTCCTACATATCAGATTCCCAGATTTTGAGAAACAACAAAGGATAATTTTTGACTTTAACTCATATGCATGAAGGTTAAGCATATGCATTGACTGAATGTGTATCATCAGTGATGGATGTCAAGTGTTTTACCTGCTAATATGTCATCCTTGATTTTGTGCCATCATTGCACGCAATGAAACACTCAGAAAGGTAGGAATGAAATGCACAATCCATTCTTGAATCTGTATATGATGCTACAAAACATATTTTAAGCATCTAAAACCCCACCACGAGAAATCAGGTTAGTATAACAGGTAGTCACAGTTTATTACTATTATTGCCACTTTCCTCTCACAACCACATTTTTCTGCATACATTTTTTACAGCTAGAAATTATAGGAATAAGCTATATATTGAATTAGAGATAAATACAGCCATTGAAGTCAAAGCAGGATGAACAAATATTGTGACAGGAGAATGGTAAGAATTGGAAGAGAAATTATACTAGTGCCAGAGGAAAACAACAGAGAAAGAAATGGACATAGAGGTAAAGACTAAAGGGAAAAAAGGGGCTACTGAAATACACTTCTGGGTTACCATTAAATCAAATGAACATTTAATCTGCATCCGTTCTGAAACGATCAATAAAATCTAGATTCTACTGATACATATAAATGTATACAAGACTAAGAGAAGATTCAGATCTTCTAAAGAAGGTGGTTTGAATGCTTGTACTTTGCTTCTTAGTTTGAGGTTTTTTTCATATTTGGAAATTTCTTAATCATGCAAAACTTTTGAACCATTTCTGTAGATTTCATTTTTGCCTGCACACCTACTATGCAAAATATTGTCTACAAGTGACAGAATTATCAGACCCGAGAGTTTTGTGAATATCTGCAAAAAAAAGCCCATATTTCTACAAAACATATCACAATAGTTCATATCATATATTGACTAATTTTAGAGAAGTCTGATCCTTGGCTATCAAAATTGGTACTTTGTATACTGGTTGACTAACAGTCAGTTCAACTGCAGTACAATGTTTCACCTCACTGACTTGACTATGCTCTATGCGCACCATCTTCTACATAACTGGATAGACAAATTAGAAGCATTTTTGTTCATAAGAGCTTTTGAGCAAAACAGTTAATCAAGAAAACATACCCATTACAGCAGGAGACAACTGCCCTGTCAATAATTTCCAAACTTCAGTCTGTACGTTAACATACTTAATGTGTCTGTTGATTTTAAGGCATTTGTGAAGCATGAAGCTCTTAATATTATAGTGAGGTACTAATTTAATGTGGGATTCTCGTCAAGTATCATGGTTTCTAAGGTGAAAATTATAATGTCTCTATCTATTGAGGCACTCTTTTTTAAAAAAAAAAATAAAAAATTGACTGCATGGTGTAATTAGTTCTATCTTTTAAGAGGACTGGCTCAGTAGGCATCTTGAGAATAGGATAGCAATTAGTCAAATGTATTAAGACAGTCAGGAGTAAGCCTTAATAAACAAGTTTGATAATAAAATAAAATTTAAAAGTTTGATATATATACAGAATATGTTTTCTAAAAGAACAACATAACTATATA
>VXBW01004162.1:10069-23216 GCA_013400375.1 Thinocorus orbignyianus
TGCGACAGCGCCGCGGCCATCCTGTCGATGCCCCGGTGTCCCCCAGCGGAGAGCTGACGGGCGAGAGCCTGATGTTCCTGAACGGGCGGCTGGCGACGCTGCGGGCCCTCTGGAAGGAGATGGGGATCCCCGAGGAGCTCCAGCGGGAGCGCACCGAGGCCGTTAAGGCCCATGTGAAGGTGAGGGGGGGCCGCCTTGCGTGTCCCCTCTGGCTCCGTGTCCCCACGGGTGGCCTCTAACCACGTCTGTGCTGCAGAATCTGCTGGACATGATGATATCCGAGGAGGAGAACCTGAAGGAGTGCCTGTTGAACAGCATCACTGTGTGTCGGAGGGAGCTCGACACCCTCCACAGGGAGCTCCGGCTGGACCCCTTTGAGGTAAAGTGTCACTTCTTGCTCCCAGGATGCTGCTGCCAACAGAATTCTGCTGCCTGGCCCCTTCCTGGGCATCTCGGTGAGGCTGCAGCTCAACAGCCATGTGCCTGTTCGAAACCACCTCTCCTGAGGCTTGGTGGAGCCAAAAACTTGGTGGCAGGTGTCTGAGGGGGCAGGGGACATGCAGCATCTCCTTTGGTGTCATGCTGCCCCATTTGCACCTCCTTGGGGAGCATCTTGTTCAGAATTAGGGTTTGCATCCTAGATAATAGCTTAAAAAGAAGCCTTAAATATGTAACTTGGGGTTGTGAGAGCTGTGGAGAGCAGAGCTGATTCCCTGGACTCTTCCAGGTAGAGGAGCAAGGCACCATCCTGCAGATGGCGAAGGATCTGCACGCCCACATGCAAGCCTTGTTGAAGCAGAAAGCGGACAGGAAGCAGGAGCTGAAAATCCTTCAAGAACAGGACCAAGATCTGTGCAAGATCCTCTGCACGGCCCGATTCCTTATCGACAGTGACGCCATGCCCAGCCTGGAGGACCTGGATCTCTACAGGCGCCACTTGGATGCCCTGAGCGCAGAGAAGGTGAGTGACCAAGGTGTCCTCTGGTAAGGATGTCCCCGAGGGTGGCACATGAGATGCTCACTGGTTTCTCCTGTCCCTTATCACCTCCAGGAGCGAAGGCAAGAAGAGTTTGCCAGCACCAAGCAGCAAATTCTGCTCCTAGTGGAGGAGCTGGAGCACTCTCCTGAAAACAGCTTTGAGCAGGATGTGGTATCCAGTGATGAGGAAGACTTTTGTCTGTCTCAGCACATCGCTGCCCTGCAGAGTCTCCGGCAGCAGGTACATGGGTGCTGAGGGGGCATTGCTGTGAGTCTGGGGGCTGTTGGTGAGTCCTGGCAGGAGCTGGCATTTCCACATCAAGAGTGACCGCTCGGTTTCCAGCGGGGCTGTGTGTTAGAACTTCCTTGTGGGAGCTTTTGCACGGGGATGGTGGCAGAGGAGCAGCCCTTGCTGGGTGTGGGGCAGCACATATCCTGCTGGTGCCCACCCTCTGCTCTCCCTCCTGCAGCTGGAAGCCCAGCGGTCCCTGAATGCAGAGGTGTGCATGGAGCTGCGCTCCAGGATCACTGAGCTTTGGGAAAGGCTGCAGGTCCCTGCAGAGGAGAGGGAGCTTTCTGCCGTGCACACTGCTGGATCCAGCACCAGAACCAAGCGAGCTGTAAGGACCCTCCTGTGCCCTTTGGGTGGGGAGACAGGAGCTCTAGTAACTTGTGTTTAATGTGATCTCAATAACCTTCACTAGCACCTGCAGGAGGTGAACTTTAATGTCATTTCACTGATAAGTGGCAAAGCTCAACCGCTTCTCAACAGCTTCTCTTGTGGAGAAACAGCTCATCCTTCGTGGGAGGGAAAACAGGGCTGTTTTGTTTCTTCAAAACTGGTTGTTCCCTTTCTCAGGAGAGAGAAGCAGGGGCTGGCCTTATCGATTCCTTGAGCAGAAGCCTGGGTGCTGCCAGTGTTGGAGACGTTAACTGTCTCTTTAGGCTGCTTTGTCTAGGAGGAATTATGAGTCGTCCCTTACAGAGATAAATCCTGTTCCACTCCTTTTTCTCTGCATCTGCCTTATCTGCGCCTGGGCTCTGATGTCCTTGGCAGCTGCAGCTGGAGCTGGACAGTCTGGAGGAGCAGAAGCTGCAGAACTTGCAATCTGTGATTGGGAGAATCCGGTCGGAGCTGGCTGAATACTGGGACAAGTGTTTCTATAGCCAGGAGCAGAGGGAAGTCTTCAGCCACTACTATGATGGTGGGTGCTGGCTCTCCCTGCTTGCTGACTCCCCTGGGAAATGCAGGTTACCCCTTGGGGACCTCCTGGGTCATGGCCCGCTGAATATGTTGTGTCCTCTTCAGAGGACTACACAGAGACCCTGCTCGAGCTTCATGAGGCTGAGATGAGGAAGATGAAGAGCCACTATGAAAAACACAAAGGTCTGTTTGAGGCCTTCCAGAAATGGGAGGAGAGCCGGAGGCTGCTCCTGGAGCTGGAGGTATTGTCCATGTGGGAAGGTGTTGGGTCACCAGGCAGAGTACCTTCCCGTGGGCAAAGTGCTGCTCGGAGAGACTGGTGTGGGCATCAGGGAACGTTGGAGGGGTCAGTGAGGGGATGGGGTGTTGCTTCTGGAGCTCTGGTGTGGGGATGGCTTCCTGTGGGGTTGGTGTGAGCAGGTAGCATGTTGGGTTCTCTCCTGACCCCTCTCCTGCTCCAGAGAAAAGCACCTGACCCCAGTCGCTTCACCAACCGGGTGGGGAACCTGCTGAAGGAGGAGAAGCAGCAAGCAAAGCTGCAGAAGACACTTTCCCGGGTAGGTCCAGCCCAACAGAAGAAGCTGTAGTCCTGGACAGAACTGTGAATGCTGACCAAGAAGCACAGCCCTTGGAGCCAGCAAGGACAATCTCTGGGCACAGAGCTGCCTGGGGCAGCCTCTCCCAACTCAACCCAACCACCTCGTGTGCTCCTCAGCTGCAGGACAAGCTGGAGAGAGGAGTCCAGGCCTGGGAGCAGGAGCAGGAGCAGCCTTTCCTGGTGAAGGGGCAACAGCTCCTGGAGTACGTGAGGGAGCAGTGGCAGTTCTACCACCTGGAGAAGGAGAGGGAGAAGCATGAACGGGTGAGTGCGAAGCTGAGCTGCTGCCTCCTGACCTCGAGGAGCCTCTGCCCCATTGAATACCCACCTGTGAGTGACCTTGCCCTGTGAGGGCACAGAACTGCATGCCTGGAAGTGGCTCTGTCATTGCGTGATGACAGGCAATGCTGTCACCTTCCTCTGACAGCAGGACAGGGTCCGTAGCTATCACTGTCCACATGTGTTGAGCCCCTTTCTCGTCCCCTGCTTGGCTCTGGGTACCTACAAATTAGCAAATATCATCTGCCAAGATTCCTACTGCTTGGCTGTGCCCCATGGCAGTGTCACGGTGGTGAGGTCCCCATGCCACTCCATATGGTGGTGAGGGGGATCCACGCTGCTGCCCCGCTTGGGTCTGTAAGCCCAGGTCTCTCACGCAGCACCTGAAGAAAAGCCGCCAGATGGAGGAAGAGGTGATGTATGGCATCACCTCCCAGAGACCCCTCAAGCGTCAGGTGCTCAGCCCCCTTATGCCCAGCAAAGTAAGGAAGGTAAATGGTCTGTGCCAGGAGCTCCGGGGGGCTTCGCGGTGGGAGCAGGGAAGGGCTGTGGGTGCCTCTGTTCTCCCTGGGGACAACTACCCTCTTGTGCTGCAGTGCTTGGCACAGCTAGGGCTTCCCCCTTGGTTTCACCAGCACGGTGCAGCCCCTGGTTCCTTCTCCCGTCACCTGTCCTCTGCTTCTCCCCTCAGCCCAGTGTCACTTCCATCTCCAGCACCTCATCCAACAGCACCATCCGTTCAGCTTTTGGAGGAGCCAACCTCTCACCAACGTCTCGCTTGATGCCTTCCAGCGGGAAGGTGAGGAGCTTTGCACTCAGGTGGGGCTGGGATGTCCTATCACTGTCTCCCCTGCAGCCCCCTGGCGTGCAAAAGCCCCTCTTAGTCCATGGCTGCTGCCTTGGGCCACTGTGGTCCTGGCAGGATATTTCTGGGGTAGTAGCAGCAGCAGCATTCGGGAAATCTTTCTGGCGTAACTGTTCCTCTGGGTTGAGCCTGTAGCTTGAGGTACCTTCAAATCTTGGCTGTTTCCAGGATCAGAATTTGGCCCCAGACCTTGGAGGGCTCCTGGAGTGGGAAACTGACTCTGTCACCTCAGAGGGACCACGATGCTGGCACAGCTCTCCTAGCTCTGCCCCGTTCTTGTGTCCTGTCTAACTGTCCCCTGTTCCCCTTGTTTGGCCAGGCTTGGGTCCCCAACCCTGCGGCTGTGAAGCCCCTCTGTCCTGGACACAGGGAGCAGGACAAGGAGAACGTGCCCCAGCTCCATGGAACCTCTGTGAGTGGTGGGTGCACGCTGTCCAGCAAAACCACAGCATTAATTCTGTTGCCAGCACCTATTCTGAGTTTGTGGCAACTTACTTCTTCTAAACTCAACTCCCCTTGCTGGGTAGGGGGCTCCATTAGGGGCACAACACCCCCTGCCCCCTGGTGCCTGCAGCAGGGGAGCTGTTGGACCCACAGCAGAAACTTAAATTGGAGGTTTGGTGGCTGAGTCACATGAAGGCCAGGGGGGAGAAGGAAGAAAGAGAGGAGAAACCCCCCTTGGGGGGGCACATCTTAACCCCACATAGGGGCAAAGCTGTACATGGCCCTGAGAACAGCCCCGCCATGGTGATGGGTCTGCCCTTCCCTTAAAACTTGGGTTCAGCCCATCCTAACGTCTTCTGATGTTTGTAGAGCCACTGCCATCCCTTCCTGGTGTTTGGGCAGCAGCTACTCCTGCTGCTGGCAGGCTGAGGGGCTCAGGGTTCTTTCCCAGCTCCTCACACTAATGCTTTCCTGCTCTCTTCTGAAGCAAGGTGGGATGGGGAGCCCAACCAAATGAGGAGGAGATGCCTGGTTGTCCTCCCTGCTGACCTGGAGCCCTTCCCGCTTTCCCAGGGTGCTGTGGAGCAGCAGCTCTGCCCTCTCTGTCCCCTCACCCCCATCTTCTTGTTTCCACAGCACACATCTTCGAAAGCATCCAGGACTGACAGCACCTCCCATGTCCTCAACTCCACCACCAACGCCTTCTACTGAGGTCCTGCCTGCCCCAGTACCCTCCTTCCACTGCAGCTGGGGCAAGTCACGGCTTGGGCAGAGCAGCAGAGCATCACGCAGCTCCCTCTGCCCCAGAGGGGGGGAAAAAAAGAAAGAAAGAGAAAAAAAAAAAGATTTTACTGGAGGAAATTTTGAAAATGTTTCTGGTTAAAGGTTTGAGTTGGGCACTGGGGCTCCTGCTGCAGCTCCTCCACCAGTTGGGGGCTGGGCTGTAGGACAGACAAGACCTCTAGAGAGCCCTCCAGCGCCTTGTGGCACAGTCTCTCTCTCCTCTCCATATCTCTGTGATCATTGTCCATCTTCTCAATCTTCTAGAAGGCTTATTTCAGTGGGGGCTGGCTCTACCCGAGGCTCCCTGGCCAGGCATTGCTTGTGGGCTGTGAGTTTCTGGGGGGGGCGACAGCAGTGCTGGAGTCCCCGGGAGCAGCAGCAGAGCACTCCCCAGGCAGCACCTG
Source organism: Thinocorus orbignyianus (assembly GCA_013400375.1). Classification (NCBI taxonomy): domain Eukaryota; kingdom Metazoa; phylum Chordata; class Aves; order Ciconiiformes; family Thinocoridae; genus Thinocorus; species Thinocorus orbignyianus. The sequence continues at coordinate 15,625 of VXBW01004162.1, forward strand.
TCACCAGGCGTCCTCCTGGAGCCCTGGCTCACCCCGGGAGCCAACTGCCCCATCTCTGAGCCAGGGCAGGGAGGGCCTGAGCACCCGTTTTGTGTGAGGACAGGAGCTGCAGGTGGAGGAGACCCCTTCCCCACCGTGGAGAAGGGGTCAGTTCTGCTCCCACCCTCTGGCGCTGTCCGCTGCCTTCCTGGTGCTCCAGCCCTGGGCAGGGCTTGGGGACCTGTTGGCACCTTCATTACGGGTATGTACGTGGCTGTCCCTAATGATGGCTAATTGCCACCTTGGTATCATGACAGTCCCCACTTGCTTTTATTGATTCTCTGGGTTCTGTCCCCTTGTCTTAGAGCTGTCTGTACTGTTTGTGGGAATAATAAATATAGATGCTTATAGCTCCTGGTGTGTCTGGTGGGGAATGGGGGTGATGGGGAGCTGGATATGGCTCCAGAGGGGTGGGGGAAGCTGGAACCACCTTCTGGAGGTGTGCACCAGCACAGCCCTTATGGAAAAGCAGATGTAAGAAACATGTTCAGCCCTTCCCTGGGTTGTCTCTAGAGCTGGAGTGGCTGCAGCCGGGGCAGGGTCTGGCTCCCGTGGGTGAATCTGGTTCATCATGGGCTAAACCCAGCCAGATCCTAGCCTGGGGGTCCTCCCCATCCCCTCCCTGGGCACAGTGGGGCTGGTCCTGGCAGGAGCAGAGCTGGGCTGTGTCCTCCCCATCGCAAGGGGGTGGACTGAAGTTGCAGCAGGGGAGGTTTAGATTAGATATTTGGAAGAATGACTTCACAAGAGGGTGGGTCTGGAAATGAACAGGTCACATCCATATTGGAAGGGACCTGTAGAGGGCTCCAGTGGCTCTAGTCCTGCTCAAACCACCCACATCAGGTTCCTCAGGGCTGTGTCCAGCTGAGGCTTGAGTATCTGAAGGAGCTCTATGCTCTCCCTCCACTTCTAGCACTTGACCTCTCTCATGGTAAAATGAAAATAAGATTTTTCACTGTTGTCTACTCAAAATTTCTCTTTTCTTGTTGCCTTTGACTGTGTAAGTCTAAGAACTGCCTGGCTCCATCTTCTCCGCACCCTCCCATTTGGGACTTGCAGTGAGAACCACCCCCTTTGCTGCCTTCTTTCCAGGCTGGACAAATGCAGTTTCCTCCACAGCTCCCCATACATTGTGTCTTCCAACCCCCCAAACATCTCAGCTCATCAAGACCCTCAGGTTGCTTCCTGCAAAGCTGCTCTCCATCCAGTCACCCCTCAACCTTGAGCACATGGGTTTATCTCAGCTCAGTGTGGGCTTATCTCAGCAGCTGGATCTGGCATTTCCCTTCTCAAGGTCCATGTCCTTTCTCTAGCTTGCCCCAGTCTCCCTGAACAGCAGTCCTGTCCTCCTCAGCACCAACCACTCCTCCCAGTTTGGTGCCATCTGTCAGCACTCTGTCCCATCATCCAGGTGGCTAATAAGGACAGTATTGATCCTGAGGGATGGCACAGCTTGCTGGCTGCAAGTTGGACTTTGCACCCCGAAAACAGCGTTTGAGCCTGGCAGTCTGGCCAATTTTCCTCCTAGTCTGCTTATCTGGTTGGTATCTCACCAGCTTGCAACAAGGATCCTGCAGGAAGCCATGCCAAAGGCCTTGCTAATGTCAAGGTAAATAAACCCCCTTGTTTTCCCCTCATCCACAGAGCAAGCCCTTTCATCAGAGGGTAACCAGGAGCGAGTCGTGCCTGGGGAACCTGCCCTGGCTGTTCCCAGTCGCTGTCATCTGAGCCTCTTGGAGATGCTTTCCAGCAGGATTTGCTCCATCACCACCACCATGGCCAATGGTTCTGCATTGCTTTGAATCCTCCTCCTCACCCAGAGCAAAACTGGTGTTGTATTTGCTTTTTCCTGGTCATCAGCGTTGCTGTGACCTTTCAGAGATGCTGAGAGTGATGCTGGGAGGTCCCTTGGGTGCTGTTTGTGGTGTTGTATATTTGTCTAGGTGGCTGAAGTGGACCTAAAACATGCAGTTGTGGCCAGAATGCGCCATAAACTGTTAGTTGCCTTGGCCTCACCTTGACAAAATGCAAAAGGCCCTTTCTTAGGGTAAAATCCCAGCTATTTCAGGATCTGGCTGGCTTCAGGGGGCTGGGGACAAAGTGTGTGTCTGGTCTTTGCCTGGCTAGAGGTTCCTCCTGCCTTTATCTTAAGCGTTTTGTGTAAATCAATTTGATTTAATTTGTGCCACGAAGTGTATGGCTGGTGTCCTTTGGGTTTGATTGGAGTCTGTTACGGACAAGTGTCACCAGGAGAGCAAGGAGCTGTATGTAAGCACACCAGAGCGTCCACATGCAGGGAGGTAGGGGTTTAATTAAATTGATGGAGGTTTGGGTGCAAACATGACTTTCTGTGCTACATGGATGAGAGAAGGGCATGCAGCAGGGTAGCTCTGCCTTGCTTACAGAATCTCTTATTTATTTTCATGTAACAAAGTGAACTCTGTGGTTTTCTCGGAAACTTAAAACAAATTTTTCCCTTTTTTTTTTTTTTTTTTTTTTTAAAGTTATAAATTCTTTTTTTTCATCCTCTTCTTGGNATTTTAAAATTTTTTCCTTTTTTTTTTTTTTTTTTTTTTTAAAGCTGAAAATTCTTTCCTTTGATCTCCTTTCTGACTCTTAACGAAGTTGTGGGATCTGAATTCCCACATCATGCCTGATGTTTTCTCTTCTCTTCGCTGCCTGACTGACCGCAGCGGAGCCAGTAAGCCGGGTGAGCTTCCCTCTGCCAAGCGTTTCACACCTCCTGACACCAGCCAAACTTCAAAGAATCCTACAAAAAGGAGAGGTCCACGTCTGCCTGCGCCAAGGCCAGGCTTCCATTGAAGTCCCTGCGAGCTGAACGTGCACATCCAAAGGTATAATTTGACACTAACAAATCAATTCTCACTATTTTTCTGTGGAGGAATTAAGCGGCGGGTAGATTAACTGGGGAGGGGACCAGCGCTTGTACTGGATAAGGATGTTTTCCAGTCCGTTGTGTGTTGGAGGGAGGAGATGATGGGTCTCCAAGAGGCTCCCCCAGCAGTCTGAGTGCCCAAGAGCTGCTTCTCTTGTGTTGCAATTAAATTAGTGCTAATTGGTAGCCTGGGAAGGGAGCAGAGGGCAGGATGCAGTGGGCAGAGCTGCATGGGCCTGCTCTGCTCTTGAGGTGCCCGTGGCTGGTTTGTCCCTGTCTCCAGCATGTCTTGGTGGTGGGTTCCTCACCCCAAGCCCATCCCGAATTGTGGGAGGAGGGTGTGGGTGGGCAGTGGAACAGAAGCTCTCGCACCCTTCTGGGTGCAGATGGGAGCACTTTTTTTGGGAAGCCTTTGCTGCTCCCGCTGGTGCTACCCCAGCTCTGGAAGAAAGAGCAGCCTTCAGCTGCTGGGGCTGTTAATGTCACCTTTCACAAGTACTGTGCTTGCAAAGGAACCTGCCAAGTATAGCACGTTTTAATTTGCTCTTTTCCCATGCATTCCTGGATTTACGGCTCGGCTCGGTCTGGTTACTGCTTGCTGTATAGATGTAAAGCTCCCTCCAGAGGGTCACTCCACGCCATAAGCTTTGTGGGCTCCCTGGAGGAAGCTGATGTGCTATTCCCCGAAAAGCATCCGCCCAAAGAGGGGATTCATATTGGATTTTGCAGAAATTTGAGCTCTGAAAGCTGGCAGGGAGCTTTGTCTATCTGCTGATTACAGCTAACAGGCTGCTGTCTGAACACAGATACGTTGCTCTCTATTCTCCGCGTGCCTTTAACTGCTCAGTTGTTTTGGGGTAGGATGGATTTGTGTGTAAAAACAAAGCTGGGGAAGGAAGGGAAAGAAAAAAAAAATAATTAAAAAAGCGACTTAGAGAAAATACGTTTTCAGTGATGCCTGCACTGGGTTGAGAAGTCCATTCTCAGTTTTTTGCCGTCTGTAGCAACTTGTCCAAAGCAAACATTACCAGTCAGCCCAGGTTTGGCTGCATAATTGCCATAAACTGTTGCAAGGGCATCCAGAATAGCACAGCCCTGGAACTACTTCTAGGATTAGGTCCTACTCCCTTGAAAAATAAACCTTGGCAGGAGCTCAGTTCTCCCTAATAAAAATTCCGTTTTCACAGCTCTAATCAAGTTTTCCAGAGCTGTGGTCCAAATTAGAAACTGCATGCAGAATATCTGACCCAGGAGAACAAGATGGAGCTTTTCATTCAAAGCAGTGCCAGGCTGGAAATTTCCAAAGTTCTCAGTGGTTGACCTATGGCAAAACTGTGGAGAACGTCCTAATAAGCCCATCCCTTCCACAGCAAAGCTCCATCAGATCCAAACTTCTGGTCCCTGCTCACAGGTGGAAGAGTCTCCTTTAGGGGATTCCTCCAGAAATAGGATCTCTCTTCACAGACCTGTAGGCACTTGATGATCTTAAAGGTTTTCTTCCAACCCAAATGATTCTCTGATTGTATATTTCTGGATTCAGTTCATGGCTAGCCAATAATTATTACTTTTTTTTTTAACTGGGGAAAAGAGGCAATGAAGCTGAAGCCACGTCGCTGAGTGGGCACCAAGTTCACCCCATGTCTGCAAAACTCTCTGAGATCATCCAAAATTGGTCCACGAGTGGTCTTTGTGGAGGATGCTGTGATTCCCTTGGATTCCTCCTCACCAAGAGTGGGAGGTGTTAGGACATTGTTGGGGTGATGACTGTCCATGCATGGTCCGGCTTTCCAACCCCCCCAATAATACAGTGTACTTACAGGAGGGACGCTTCAGAAATGTGGGGCTGTCCCCAGGAGGGTTGTGAGGACTGGTGGGGACCTGGAAGGAGGTTGGAGAGAGGTGGGTGTTGGCCTCTTCTCCCAAGGGAATAATGACACAACCAAAGAAATGGTATGGAACTGCAGCGGGAGAGGTTTAGGTTGGATGTTAGGAAGGATGACTTCACTGAGAGGGTGGTCAAGCACTGGGCGGGCCTGCCTAGGGAGGGGGTGGAGTAATCATCCCTGGAGGGATTTCAGAAACGTGTAGATGTGGCACTTCAGGGCATGCTCTAGCGGCTGAGATTGTTGGGTTGGGTGATTTGTTTTGGGGGTTTGGGTTTGTTTTTTTTTTTGTGTGTGTGTGTGTGTGTATGGTTGGACTCGATCTCAGAGGTCCCTTCCAATCATGAAGATTCTGTGATTCTGCAAAGTTTGTGCGAGTCATCTGGAGATCAGCGCTGAGTGTTGTAAGAGAACCGCTCATCAAGCGAACAGGAAAAGCAGTTTTATATTTAATCACTTAAATAGTTTTCTCCCATTGTTTTTCCCGTCTTAGATCCAACTCTCCATGAGTGTCTTTCACTGCAAATGTATTTTTCTTTTCATGTGACAAATGCTCGTGTTGCAATATCAGGAAAACAATGAACCTATTAGTGCCTTGAAGAGCGACGATCCGGTTACACGTAGCGGCGGGATAAATCTCCACTTGGTGTGTCACACAGCGCACAGGATTCGAGCGACAGGTGTTTGAACTTCTTGAAATGCAGTTGGGATCACGGAGGAACCTGGCCATTGGGAAACGGGAGCATCAGGTCTGCAGGAGAAAGGAGGAAACCACGATTCGCCTCTGTATCTCAGCCTGGCTGGCCTGAAAGATGCACACAACCATAAAAACCCTGGGTGAGTTGCTTAAACGCTCACGTGGGCTCCTAATTGTGGAAACATGTTGAAGTTCTGTGATACGCTGCAGTTATATAACACCTTTTATGAAACTCTTGGCACGAAAACAATGCATAAAAATAACAGATGTGGCAAATCACAACCACGTTCTGAAATCTTTCTGTAGTTTGGTTTGGTGAAAACAATGGGCTTGATTTAAATTGGGATTATTATTTTTATTTTCTTTATCCCCCACCAAAAAAAAATATGTCCACAGGCAAAGAAATATTTGAAAGAGCAGTAAAAAGGCTAAAAGTGCAAACAGGGTTTCTTCTGAAGAAATCTGTTAACTCCAGCGCAGAGCAGCAGAGGTGTGGGAGGGGACGGAGGGTCAAACCCTTCTTGTGTGACTCCTGTGACCTTCAGCGAGATGTTTCTTGTAAGCCAGGCAAGAGAGATATGGCACTGAGATGTGGCTTCAGCGAATGTTGGAAACCCAGCCTCCACATAACAACAGAACATGCACTTGTCTTTCCAGGACCAGCAAAACCCAAAGGGATGCCTGAGATGAGCTGCAAATTCACGAGGGAATTCTGCGAGGGAATAACCAGCGGGGACCTGGCCGTTCCCCCAGCCTTCCACCATCCCCAGGGTTTTCCAGGGTATCGGCAGGTGAGAGATGGGCTTGCAGGGAGAGGTTTGGGGCAGAAGGAATGTGGCTTTTCCCATGCTTTTTGTGAAGCTGCGTGGCTGATAACAGGCTTCGCCGCTCACAGGCTGTAATCGGAGCAGAATCTGCACAGGAGCGAACGCTCTGTAACTCCACCGGGCTGAGAAAGAGCAACGGGCTCCAATTAACCGCTGGCAATTTACTGCTGTTCCTTGTGGTACACGGCGTCCTGAACGTGGGCAACCTGCAGCTCGGGGTGCCTAAAACCAGACCCAGAGCTTTAAACTGTGATATCCTTAAATAATGTGGCAACGGTGTGCTGCTGCTGTGCGTGGAAGAAGAAATCGGATCTTGCTAAGCACTGTTTTTCTTCTTTTTTAATCTCCTTTTTGGCTATCAGCCTCTTATACAGTCGGTTTCCACACTGGCTCAAGCCCTGGATGGCATATGGGACCATCCCCAGTATGACAGCTCAGTTATAACCGCGCTTCCCAGAACTGAGTTTGGCCTCGAGTCTGCTCCACAACGTCCTATTAATTAATTATTCATCATTCAAGAGAGTCCAGAGCCCGACTATTTGGTCGGTTTTGAGCGGCTTGGCTAAGAGGCGTCAATTATTTCTTGGTATCATTTTAAAGAGTTTGGGTTCCCAGATGGAAGAAAACTGCAGGGCATCTTCAACGGAAATCGGAAAATAGTATTAATAGCCTATTTTTATTATTAAAGAAAAGAAAGACCTTTCAGTTAAAGGCTTCCAATTATTTTTTTTTTTAAAAAGGAAATTTCAACTGAAAGAGAGAACTTACTGTTTTGAAAGAGTTTGCTGGGTGGAGATGTGAAACTGAAAGGATCTTGTGCAACTCTGCTTTTTAGGTCTAGTACTAAATTCTTCCATTTATTCCTTTGCGTTACCACAGGAAAATCACTGAGGATTGGGAAGGAAAAGGCTGATTTCTGGACCAACTGAAAACACGGAGCATCATCCAGGAGCAGCCCTTGACGGTTCTGTCTCTCATCTTTGTCTTGAGAGCTGATATTTCTGTAGCTCTTCTCATCTTCCAAGTCCTCTGTACGCGTTAAGTATTTTCATATCCAGCAAATGGAACAGTAACAGAGGACTTAATTTCCCCATCTGTCAACTAGTCCTGAACAAATTGTATGTCTTTCTCTTTCGAGAGAAATCCTAGGTAAATTAAAAGCTTTAGCATTCATTTTCGTGTAACAGAGCTTTTGAAAGAAATTCTGTCATCACATTTCCAGCTGATTTTTTCTCTTTCTTTTTTTTTTT
>VXBW01004162.1:23244-33285 GCA_013400375.1 Thinocorus orbignyianus
TAAATATATTACAAATCATGGAAGACTTGGGTGGTTGTTTTCTTTTTTTTTTTTCTTTAACTTGGAGATGATGGCTCTATCTTGGATAACCTTGGCTCATGCTGCCCCAAAGTAATGTCCATGGTGATGTTGAAGCCTGAATTTTGGTGTGTACCTGCTATGTTATTCATTAAGAATGGTTAGCGGTGTCTAACGATACTCTGTTCTGCCCTGCTGAGGATGGTTGACCACAGGATGGTCTTTGTTGGTTTCACACACCAGACAGCACCTGATGCAATGACGTTTCTCCTGGGCTTGACCCTCCCAAGTATTTCAGCGAGCAACACTTACTGCTCCATATGTGTGCTGATATATCACTTAAAAACACCTTGATGGGCTTTTGGGTTTGCAGGACTTGTTGGTGATGACTCTGTGCAGGTGACAGCAGCTCTAGGCCATGTATTTCTGTTCTCTTCCCCCCTCAACCCTGGCTCTGGAGCAGTTTTTAACAAAAGAGGTGCTTTTGGGTGCACGTTTCCCCCTTCTTTTACATGTGTGAAGGCTTTGTGCTTGCTTCCCTGCAGACGGCTTTGTGCTTGCTTCCCTGCAGACCTTGTCCCTCCGCCCCAGCTGGCGGGCACAGATAAGAGATGAATGGGGAGATAAGAAGTGCTTCTCCTTCTCCTCCCTCTTCTGGAGAACCAGCAAAGGGAGAGGCTCTGCTTTCAAAATCCCACAAGCTCCGTTAAGTACATGGGAAAACAGCTTCCAAAATGAAGTGGATCTCGCACCCCCGTGGTGTCTGGAAGACAGATTCATCAAATAAAAATCTGTGGTGAAAGAAGTAAAATGAGGGGAAAAAGGAAAAATTATAAAGGCAGATTCCCCTTCTCTTCAACACCCTACTGTGTCTCTTGGGAAGCCACCCTTGAAGATCCACGATAGTTTTAACTTGAATCAAACCATAGTATGTGATGTGGCAAAGGCACGCCCTGAAAGAGACAGGTTGGAATTTAGCTCTGGTGCTATTTTCACTGGAAAACAAAAGGTTTTCTGTGACAGTCTAGAACAAGTGCCAGTTAAAGGGTATGAACTCTTTCTACACTGTATTCAACCGCAGAATATTGCCAGCAGGGTTCATATGTGCTATCAGTGGCTTTTTGCACCCTTTTTAATCAGGCAGTCTGAGTGCGACGCGGTGTCGCAGTCCCAGCAAACTGAGAAAACAGGGCAGATAACTTTTTCTTGCTGTCTGTTGGCTTATCCCTCAGCAATGCATTTTTGGAGTGACGTTCGTGGATGCAGCAATGCATTGGTAACGGGGATTTTACACAGCACAGAGCACAGGGAAGCCGTGGCAGGAATCCTCTGGGCTTTACAGCTGGTGTAGTTTCTGCTGCCTTACAAAGGAAGTGTGATAGCTTCATCACAGCGGCGATAATGAAGTGGAAGAGGATGTAGAGAGGCAGCTATTGACTGGCGTGGGTCTTCCCTGCGCTGAGCCTCGGCGTCAGGAGCCGCTGCCGCGATTTCAGTGTCGGTATCCATAGCAGGAGCTGTAGAGCGGATCAGGTTCAAGTATTTTTGCTGGGTTACGCCGTCTGCTCGGGAGCTCCTGCTGCCAGTAGAGCTGCAGAGGGGATAAATTATGATGTCAAAACAGAGAGAGATGTTGTCACACAACCATCTCCCCTTCTGAGGTCAAGGTTCTGCTTTATAGCTTGGAAAACCATTAGTCCACTGGAAAGCATATGGCCAAGAGCGGGCAAAAAAAAAAAAAAGAGAAAGAAAGAAAAAAGTCTTGTGTGTTTGGGTCAGAGCTCCAGACAAAAGGCTCTTTGTGCTAAGAGCTGACAATGACAAATAAAGAGGAACCTGTTGATCTAGGAGAGAAACGGAGGATTATGAAAAGATCACATGGTGAGAAAAAGACCTTGGCTGTTTGTCTGGGTGTCAGTCTCGCCCGTCATTAAAATGCTTTCTGCAGCTACGGCATATTTGGTCATAGGAATACTGTCTGCTGCTCGTGCGGTTTGGGTTTGTTTTTTTTTTTTTTTTCTAGCCTCCAAAAATGCTACCTGTGCCTACATGTGCCACCCTCGTGAGACCACAGCACAGAGGTGACAGGCTCTTAGCTGGATCCTCGCCCTGTGTTGGGCGTTAGGCAGTATAATTAACGTTTGTGAGTATCTCTGATAGCGCTGGGGGCACTAGAAACAGCAAATGCTAAAAACCAGCGTCTGTCCAGCCACAATACACAAATACAGGACACAAGGAAAACCCAGTAACAAACCCCTTACAATTCAACAAAGTTATTGGAAGAGAACCAAAAGCTATGTCTAAGGCTAATAATAAGCATATTTCCCAAAGGTAACATTTGATTTCTATCCAAAACCAAACATATTTGAAGCCCTGCCTGAATGTCGTTGTGTAGCAGATTAACTGGGACAGTTTAATCTGTGAATAACTTTGTAAAGCCTTCAGCCAACTCTGAAGAAACAGCAACAGTCCTGACAAGACTGGGCTACAAAACACTTTGCAGATAATGTGATATTTTTATTTTTATTTTTTTTTTTTTTCATAGTAGGTCTGGAGAAAACAGAGAACGGCTTCAGGCTTGTGGCACGCACATCTGGCGAGTGGATATTTCTGATCAGCACGCAGAGAACAGGCTGAAGAGAAACATTTATATTGAACATTGATGGGCTGCCTAAAATGACCTCCAGAGTCTACGAAGTGCACCATAGATTTTAAAAAAATCTATTATAGCCCATTACATTCTGGAATGTATCCGAGTCCATCATTGGAGACAGAGCCAGCAACTCTGCATTGGCTGGAGCGGAGGAGACCTACGGAAACATGTTTAATTCCAACTAAACAGCAACAGAATGCTTTTTCTCTGGTTTTATTTATCTTTACACCTGAAGAGCCTGCAAAGGGGAAGGCGGCTGGAAACTGAAACGTGAAGGGAAAGGTCCCTTGCTGTTCTTTGAGCAAAGGTTTGAAATCAATGCAGATAATGCACTTGGAAGGACCGTCTCATTTGCTGGTTTTCAGTAAATTGCTGGGCTGCACTTCCCAGTGATGATGTTGCTAGCCACGGCTGTGCCAGTAAGAGTATACTTTAAAAAAAAAAATTTTCAAAAAGGGTATGCAATTCCCTGCAAGCAGCATTGGGACAGTTTAGTCTGGGATGCCCTGAATTCTACACATGGAGCGAGAAATATCTAGGGCTGCTGGTTTCTCTCTCCTGGTGGTACAGTGCGTTTCTCATCTCTCTCTATCTTATTCCAAAGACACAACAAACTGCGCCTAAATACAAAATAAATTCCTTTCTGTGGAGTGAAATGCTTGCTCCTGCTCACTGCAGGCTGGCACGGCGTTTTCTGACCACTGTTTTTCCTTTGCAGTCTTGATTTGTCGCCCCTGGTAGTCGGTGATACCTTCCCAGTGACTTCAGCACTGCCCAATTTGGCTCAGGGTCCAATTATCCTCATTAAAAATATAAACTAATAATTCATATTTCAAAGTAGGTTTGCTGTGGCCAGCACCACTAGGGATTTAGTGCATGATACCGGGGTTGGTGCTTACGCTTTCTTTTAGTCTTATTTCTTTAACTGGAGGCAGATCTATTTATATATGCTTTGGGAGAATAGTTTTATGAGTAAATATGATCTTTATTAATATTTTTTTTGTTAATTCATTGATGTTAGTGAAGAGCTTTGAAGATGAAAGCACTGTACTCAATAAATATTAAGATTATTCCAACTTATTTTAATGTTGCCAGCATTCCAGCTCCGTCATCTTTCATCCAAGAATCTCAAAGTACTTTCCAAATGTTAATTAATTTCCTTGTAACAGTCTGGGGAGATACCTATTATTATCATCCCCATTTCACAAAGGAGTCATTTCGAGTGCATTTTACCCCAGGACTTGGTCAAAATTGGGTAATATGGCAGCGATCCAAAAATTCCTGCCTCCCATTCTCCCTGTTCTTGCTGCTCGACAGCATTCCCTTCTTGGGAGTGGGCTGGGACACTCACCTGCGCGGCGTTTCCCTGCCTTCCTCAGGTGCTTCTATTGGTAGCTCTTAAAACAAACAGAAAAAAAAAATAGGCAATGATAACACGCCACACCCAGGACAGGTGAGGAAATAAAACTCTTCAAAGTCAGAGTTAGCACAGTTATTGTGGATTTTCAGTACCTTTTCATGTGCAGGAGTAAACCTTAACTGGCTGCTGCTTTTAGAGTCCCGTTGTAGAGTCAGAATTTTATAATCCGTACTCAAAGACTATTAAAATGCAAATGTTTTCTCAAATGCAGGCAGTGGTGGAAGGTGCCAGTGAGCCCGAAAGACCTGAGCTAAACAGCACACGCTGCAGCTGAAACTTCTAAAACACTCCCCCCAAAACAGAGGCTGGGTTAATGGTGAGAGCAGAAGGCCATTTAGAGACAGCGTGACTCTGGCAATCCATGAGAACAATGTAAAGTTCAAAAATAGCAGTATTGACTGGTGGAAAAACAACATACATATAATTTTCAGGTAATTACTACAGTATAATTAGCTCTGCTGTTTTCATACGAGCCCTCTGAAACGAACTCTACTTGCCACTGGAACTCGGCTTTATTTGCTGCGTTCCCATGACTGAAGTGATTCTTCAGAAACAGCGATTAGGTGAAAAATAAAGATGTGGGTGCTTCTCCGTGCCAGCAGGCGTAGCCTAGCTGCTGGCATTTTATTTAGGGTTTTATCCACCCTTACTCTGAACCACGTTAGGCAAGAGGAGAGCCAAAGAACTGGAGAAGATGAGTGTGATCTATTCCTCTCCCATCTGTGTTACTTCCATGTGTGGTCCATAATGGAAGTTTTAGAACAGAGAGAAAGAGACTCACGCTCTAACAGGTCTCTGTCTTTTTCTAAATCACTGTATGTGGTTGACGTCCTGTGCAAAATTGTTAGAAATTAGGATTGTATGAAAATGTCAGTATTTTATGTGTACTGTGTGAGGGAAGGAAGAGGGGGAATAATGTAAAATCATAGCAAGGATTTACTCTCGGTAAAAGCTCTGGAAAATTTAGCACCTATATTTATTTATTTATTTAGGCCATAGAACTTTGCTTATCAGGAATTACTTAGTATCTGCAGAAAGTAACTTCTTAAGAAGCGGGACCTTTCAGTCTTACATAAAATCACTTTTAATCGGAACGAAAAAGCTTCTTGTAATTAAAACCTGGTTTTTGTTGATGCTGTAAGTCTGCACAGCTTAATTAAGGATCCGCCTCACATCTCGGAAGATATTTTGTTGATAGATTTAGCTTTTTTCCCTTATGTTTGAGTAGTTCTTGGCTAATTTCAAGCTTCTGAACCACCTGACTCTCTAGCTACTACTTGGCTGTGGTACAGCATCGTGCATGTCACAGCTCACCGTGAACCAGCGATGGCCTCTTGCAGTTGCTTCTTACTCCTCCTCCTTTTCCTGCATCCACACATTATGAAAATGGGTGCTAATGACAAAAAAAATAATCCCAACCGTGATTCAACAAAGTGGAATTTTGTTGAAAAACGTCTGGATTCAACTCAGCCAAAGGAAATGCTTTTACAAGTGTAGATGGGTATCTCAGGAGCGACGATTTCTTAGAGAAAAAAACTATTCAAGCTTTAATTTAAAATTCAATATAAAATTGAATAAAATTCAAATAAAAGCAAAGAAAGGTACTTACAGAACTAGATCTGTTCAAGGGTGGCAGTTTTCCTGCAATACAAGTTACAGAAGTTAATTTTAGGTAAGTGAAACTAAAAACTGCAAGGTAAGTAGGATGCTTTTACCTTTTAGCTTGGCCTGTCTGTACCACAACCGCCTCATTTCCAGGCAGAAAGCAGTCTCCGATGACATCAAACTCATGGGGCAAGGCTGAGTCCCAGGGGAACCCCCCTTCTCTCCATCCTCACCTTAAAACGCAGCCTGCATTTGCCATGACTGATAACTTCATTTGCTACAGTCCAAATATAGAATAGCTTAATTATGAAGGACAGACCCTAAGAACATTAGCTGAGCACTCTGAGAGCACACATCTCATCCATTGATATTGGAGCGGAAAAGGCTAAGCAAATAGTTTTAAAGAATGGGCTAATGGTTTTGAAGAATGGGCTAATTGTTGTGCCTATTACTATTGTCCTGCAGCTGCGAGGCGGCTTTGTATGGCAGCAAAGTACATAGAGCTGGAATGTGTAATTCCAGGCAGGGAATATAATATACGGGGCATTCAAATATCAGGGAGGGCAATTAAAATTGTTAAAGATTTGCCAAAAATTGCAATGGGGAAAGAGTTTGTATCACGGGCACGGTAGGCTTTGAGTACTCGGTGGTGTCAACTGCAGTCCTGTGTGTACAGCAAGGAGCAGAGCTGGGATTTAAGAACTGAAAAAACAGGAAATACGCAAATGAAGCTGGGATGTGTCACGCTGTAACGCTGCATATGTAATTAAAGATTATAGTAACTCATTTACATACGCTTTCCATATTGCAATAACATTGCTAGACCAGGAGATCTAAGGATATAAAAAAAAAGGCAGCACTAACAAAATGGGTCAGTATCTTTCCCTAATTTAGGACTTCACGTGATTAACTCCCCCTCTGTAAGACTTAGTAAAGGAGGCAGCAAATATGTAAGGAATCTTTCTTTTCTAAGTAGCAGCCCTTGTTTTGGGCCAAATTTGAGAGATGATGGGAACATAATACGATATAATTCAACATAATATTGCACTTGGATGTGAATTTAGGGTGAAGATGTGTACCAGCCAAGTCTCAGTCACTCAACTTACTATGTAGCATACTGAGCAGTGCCACATATATTGCTTATCAAGAATTAAATGGACTTATTTTATCTGACATACTGGCTACTCTGTATTCTTCTCATACATCCAACAATTTTCACCAAAATGTACCTCTATGACCTTTTATTTTTTTTTTCCCCCCAGAAAAGGCTATTTCAGTGACACATCTAAATGTTTTTTATGCCTCCGACAATCTCAGGAATAAAAGATGTTTTTAATGACTTGGTTACATTTTTCTATCAAGAAACAGAATCATCAAGAATTTATCTTTAAACACCTTTTGAAGTTATAATCAGGATTGAAAATGCCTTTTGAGGAGAGAGTAAGTTTGGACCATTAGACCAAGAGGGAAAAGTCCTGGAGACTTGGACTAATGAAAACAACATGTTAGCATATCTGTTTTAAAAATGTTATTGTGTCTGAACATGGTTTTAAGCGAGTGAGTTACTTGACATGATACATTTTTAGGGAGGTTATAGCACAGGAAAATAGAAAAACCGGGGGTGGAAGGTAGATTCTGGAAGCCATTTATTTTGCAGCAATATGGCAAAAAGGGTGAAATGAACTCCTGAAAATTCGGAACTAAAAATGTCAAAACTTTGAATGGTTGAGGAAAATTCTGATCTTTATTTTTCTCTCTCCCCTGTCCCTCAACAACAACAACAGCTACAAAACGCTTAAAGGAAAAAATATTGTCTTTATAGCTCAGAAACAGAGATGACTGACAACTGAAGGCTGTTTTCGGGTGTACTTATCTGCTCTGGTTGCACCTCAGTTGCGGTACCTGATGGACATGGCCTTTGGGGATGAAGACAGTCGTGACAGATTTGAAGGTTGCCATCGTTGCCAGAGCTGTGGTGGAGCTGGAGCGACTGGGAGCACCTCTGAAAATTGCTGTGTGTTAACAAAGTCTTTTTCTTGGCAAAGAAACCATCATCCAATTCTCAGGAGCAGAGAGGAACAAAATTTCATTACATGTAAATAATTGGCTAAAAATAGAAGCCCAGATTGCTTTTCACATTAAGTTCCTTCTTCACATTAAAGCATATACCGCATTGAAAAAAGAAGTGACTCTCAGAAGTCCAAGCTGAAAAAGAAAGGGTCTGCACTAGCTGTGTCTGTAAAAATACTTATTTGGGGCGAACCACTTTGAATTGAATATTCTGTATCCTCTTAGTTTGCTTTCTTATTTTAACATATCTCAAGGCATTCTCAGCCTGTTTTATTTAAAGTAAGTTTTGAAAGAGGACACTGTGGTTTATGGCCATGTGTCAGGTTCGATAGTGTTATGCCATGATTTAGCAAAGCACTTAAGCACATGTCCACGTCCCACTGAATTTGGTAGGAAGTGAAGAAGCGGAGGAAAAACTGTTTGCTGCGCAGCAAGCCTCTTTCGGGGGGGGGAAGAAAAAGAAAAAGCTTCAAGCGTATATGATTATAGATCTTTTTGCCAAATTCTTTAAACTAGACACAAACTGAGGGGTTGTATTATATCATGATTATTAAACACATTCAATCCTTCAAAACCAAGTATTCTAAACTGGGCTGGTTCAGACCACTGAAATAGATCAGCTAATTATGGTACATGTGGGCGTACTGGGTAGTCATCTGACTTTTATTTTTTTAGATATCTTGCTTAGCGCCCTGCCCCCTCCCCAAACCAGCATTTCAGGCACTATGATAAGTCTTCATTACATGCAGTATTAAGCCAGAGTATCAGGAGTCTTACTTATCATCCTTTTCTAATTGCTCCTCATTTCCCGAATGCTTTGTTTGATGTGCTGACGCTGATCTCAGAAAACTGTAAAACAAATCAGCAAGACTGGTGGATACTTCTCGTACCCGCAAGGGGAATGGACCCTAAGCATGACCTGGAGAAGAAAGAGGAGGCAGAAGATATGCCTAGGTTTTCTCTCAGCCTGGTCTCGAGATCAAGCTGGGGAATGTTTCTGGGTGAAATGCTTTGAAATGGAATGTTTGGGAAGAGATGTGTGTTCAGAGAATCGGGACTTTATATGTATTCTCACCCATAAGCAGGACACCATCAAATGGCTACTTCCCAGAAAGATATTCGGTAGCGCTATCACATCTTCCCTCAATGGAAACTACCTAATTTTAAATTGTGGCTAACTATTCAGGTCATATGGAAGACATAAATTATAATTCAGTAATAATCATGAGTGGTAATCTCTTTACCGCTGATTCCCTGTGTGGCCTCAAGCACATTTTCTTTAATCTGTAACATGGAGATATTAATGCTTTTTTTGTTGTTGTTGTTTGCCTTGCAATGCAGATTAAGAGCTTTCTGAACAACCTATGATGGTGAATTCCACAGCAGCTATGGAAAAACAGCAAATTTTGCCTCTCTCACTTGAAAGGGTGTACAATATTGGCCGTGGTCAACAATATTTTTCCACCTTATGCTCTAAGGTAAAGGCCAAGTGGAGAAAGTGTCAGGGCAATCTGTAATTATGGAGTGACAAGCAGTTAAAGGAAGCTGAATCAAGCCAAGGTGTGTGATTTAATGCTAGTATTTAAGCCGATCAACCTCACAACTGATGCAGTTGTCTTTGCTGCGTATTTCTCCCCTCCACATTATCTAAGAGAATCACATTTTCCTCAAAAATAACATGACCCAGGCAAGTTTACATCCGAAAGCTCCGCTCTGATGCTGTGGGCCCTCCTAAAAACTTCTGTATGGCTTTTTTGAAGCAAGAGGTGAACCCGGGCAACCTCATGCCGGTTCTCTGAACTCTCCCGCAGCCGGTCCCTCAGGGAAGGGTAGGAAGGGGGACCCAGGTGATGGCAGCTCATCCTGCAGCCGCAGTGCCACCGCTGGCGGCTCGGCAGAGGAGTCCGTCCGGCTCCGGGCACCCACCCTCAGCAGAGTACCGCGCTGCTTCCCTCCTAAAGCCCTTAAATCTGCCGATTTTCACTTTCCAGAGTTATAAAATTTAATTAAATTGCAACGCGCAACCATCTNTCCCGGCTGGGTTCACTGCGCCTGCGCCCGGAGTTGCAAGATGGCGGACAGTGCGGAACTGAAGGTAAAGCGCAGATTCAATTCCCTCCGCGATGCCCCTCTCCCTGCTCACCGGGGCTGCGCTTCCCCTCACCCCGCGGCTCCCCGGGGCGGAGAACCGAGCTGCTGCCCGGTCCCCTCACGGTCCTTTCGTAGTGTTGCCTCGCTGTGGGCTGGCTCCGGCGGCGGCCCGCCGGCAGCGGGG
>VXBW01004162.1:34553-79233 GCA_013400375.1 Thinocorus orbignyianus
AGGGTGGGGGGCTTCGAGGGGGTGGTGGGGAGGTCACACCGCACACCAAACTCAAGGATTTTGAGGAATAATCGCGGTGGAATAGTGGGTTTTGAGGAACACACACTCTGTTTAACCCCCACCCCCCCCTAAATAAAAATAAAATTCAACATTCAACTCAAAAGACTCCAAAAAAGTCATTCTGGTGGCTTTGACAGGGTACGTGTGGGTGAGAACTCTGCCTCTCTGGCCCGATGGCGTTGTTTAAAAAAGTTTGAGGATTGCACTTCGGTTGTCACAGGGTGGTTCTTCACCAGGAGGCCTTCTCTCTCCTGCTGCAAAAGTTCATACCGGCCAAAAAGATGCGCATAGGAGGTGTGTTAAACACCCAACGCGAGCTGTGGAACACTTAAAGTCTGCCTAGGGAAATATTTTGCCTTCCTTTAGAGTTTTGGAAGGTCTCAGCTTTCTCTGTATCAAAGGTTTCTCGTGCTTTCGTTTTTAGATGCTTAAAGAGCTGTCAGGATGTAAAGAAGTATAAAAATCTCGTGCGTGTTCCAACTTTTTGGGGTCAGGACAAATAGACCCTCCTTTAAATCCTCTGCTGTTCTTTGGGGTTTTTTTCTCTGAGGGGTGTCTTGCTTGGGCTTAATTGCCCCCAAGGTTTTTTTTTTTATTTTTATTTTTTTTTAAAATTGTGCTTTCCACATAATGAGATGAAGGGTCAGGATGGGATTCCGGTGTGGAACTTTTGTTAATCTTAGTGTGTTTTGATAAGTGACTTTTTTTAAAGAGTTTTTGGTGCACAGGAGCTGGTTTGCGTTTGTGTGATGCTTTTATGAAAAAGACAGACACAGACGGAGTGAAAATAGACAAGAGCTAGGAAATAAAGGGTGGGATTTTTTCCTGATGTGTGTTAAGATGGTGGTGAAGGGCAGTGCTGAAAGGCATGATTTTATTGTGAAAATCGACAATATATTGATTTTTTTAGGAGCTTTGAAACCTGAAGCCTCGGGTCCGTGGCAGAGCCTGCGGGCTCTGGGTGCGGACACACGTGTTGGAGCTCCAGGGTAGCATCCAGGCCCAGCTTTTCCCTTTCTGTGGAGCTTTTAGAGAAGTGTGTTTGTGTCTGCTGTCATGCTGGACTTTTTTATTGATCTTCTTCCAAAACCTGCTTCGTGAGAACCAGGAGAGAGAAATTATGATTTATTATTATTATTATTATTATTATTATTATTATTATTATTATTATTATTATTTTATTTTATTTTAAATGACTGTTGCTGCCACAGGGATCTGAAGTGTAAATGTCAAACTGACTAGTTTATTTTCAATTTCACTTTGCTGCTCAGGATAGGTGGTGGTACTTGCAAGCTTGGGACTGTAGGATAATAGCACTAGCTCCTCTGAAAAGTTGGTCATTTTGGGGTTTTTTTTGGTAGTTATGGGGGCTTGGCAGTTTACATAAAAACAAAAAATTAGTTACTTTGAAGACTTCAATACTTTTTTCTTTTTTTTTTTTAGGCTGTACAAAACAAAAGAGGTGTGTGGGTGTGTCCCCTCTGTCAGGAAGGAGAGGGAAAGACAAGTGGGCATAAAATTTCTGGTTTGGGTAGTAGCTGTCACGTACCTTTTTTGCAAAAGAAGTGCAGCTGGGTTACTAGGTACTAGATGAGGTGAGGGCTCCTTGGAAAAATGTGGGTAATGGAAAGCCGTACTATCGTCCTTGGGTGCAGTGGATGTTTTTAAGCAGGAGTACATCCGCAGAAAATGATCTTTGAAATTAGTTCTTTTTTTGAAAGTTGAAAGGAGCTGTAACTAAGGGAGGGTTTGTGATTAAGATTCTGCTGTTTGAAGAATGAGCGGTGAATTCCTTTCGTTATTTTAATTTTCTTAGGTAAAATCTTGTCACGTTTTTCCCCTGATTAATTAACAAACGACATTGATTTCAGAACTTGTGACCTTTAAAAACTAAAATCAAGTGTGATGGTTGTGCAGTCACTCATCTGTCTCATTGGTAAAGTTTGTCAAAAAAACTTAGTCAAGTTTCTAAAACTTTTCTTGCCATCCTGTGTAAAGGACTGTGGGGTTGCATGTGAGTAACGTACATACATGTAAATCAGGGAATGTCATGTGACGGGTGGTATTGCCAAACACACAAAGTAAAATTAAAGATCTTGCTTCCCCTAGAGAAACAGTGGTCATTTTCTTACTTGCCATAATTTTTTACGGAGTTCTAAATCATGAAATAGTGTTTCCTGTACTGTATTTTCTTACCACGAGCCAGAGTATTTCAGTCTCTTGCTCCGTTTGAGAATGTTTGTTCTATTGGAAAAAAAAATAATCAGATAAGCTCAAACATACTTTGCAGATACCAGACTCGTAAGGTTACTGAATTCTCTGGTACTCTCGAAAGTTTGGAGAAATTGAACCAGAGTGTTTTCATATTTGTTGATGGAACAAGGTAACTGAAAAGTCTGTTCTTCCCTGGATTACCTCCCTGGCTCTATAGGCTGAGGCATATGTGAATTTTCCCGATCTTAATTACTATTCCTGTATAATTGCAGACAGACTCTAATTTATCTCAAGGTAAGCTATTTAAAGCTCTTTCTAATTGGAAGGAGTATTCTTGAGTGATTAAATCTTTCCTTCAATATTTCTTACATCTCTTTAAATTGGTTATTAGATTGTTGTGATCTTTGCCTTCTACTCAAGTCTTTTGGAAATCATTACACAGTTTGCAATAATCAATTCAATTATACATGGATCAAAGAATGAAAAAGAAAAGCTTATGTTCTAGTATTGTCATTCTTGATACTGTCCTAAGAAGCTGGTTTGGAAAGCACATGCTGGGAGGTTTTCTCCTTTGTTCTCTCTCCTTTTAAGAAAGCGCCTTTGGGGATTGAAGAGATCCCTGGTGTGTTTCTTGTTAGACACAATTTATACTTAAAAAAAAAAAAAGTGAGCCAAGAGTTTGAATGAAAATTCATAATAGCATTTCCACACAATGGTGATGAAAACAAACCATTTAAAAATATTCCGTTGGGAAATACCCTCTCCCCTAAATAGAGTGAAGCATTTTTTTGAGGGGGGGGAGGCAAGTAGCAGGGCTTCCAGGTGATAGAGGTAATAGTGACAAATGGATCTCTGGTATGGAAATGCAGTTGTGCTAAATTACATCGTCAGTGCTAATAGGCATAAGCTACCTATTTCAGCGTTCAAGTAGAATTTTACTGTTCTGTATTATGAGCTATTTTTGCTTAATCCTTTTATAAGTTGCTGGGGTTGTGTGTTTCTGTGATTAAAGTCAATATAATCCACTTTTCATTGTTATCTGAGTCCACGGATTATGTTGTTTTCATGTCTGTAATTTTGTGTATGTCAGTATAATTATATTTTTAACTATATTTTGGTCTGGGTTTTTGTTGGTTTGGTTTTTGAGCTTTTTGTTCCCGACACTGGCATTGCAGCTATCAGATGAATAAAATTGGCAGCTGTGCATCACTGCTTAACTGTAAATGCCCCAATCCATAACGCTTCTTTATTGCTGGTAAAACACAGATTGCATGTTGTGTACATGTAAATAGAGTGTCAGCACACTTCTCACAAACGTTAGGGGCCATCCTGGATGGATCTGTAGGCCCGTGGGAGTGAAATTCTTACTTGCTGCCACGAAAGGTGTAAGAACGAGTAGTTCATAGTACTTGTTTTTAAGGAATTAACAATTTCTCTTTTGGTTATAAAGGTATTTGGAAACTGAAAGGCTTAGAAGCTAACAAACAGGTAGAAGATGCATCTTATTTAGCTTTATGCTGTGAGGATAAGAGAAAAGCATTACCCCAGGGAGGGGAACGGCTCTGGGCTGCTTGACCATTGATAAGAACGTTTATGGATCAGACAGCAGAGAAATATTTAAAAGCATCTCATGAAGGCGGGTGTAGACAGTTAAGATGTCTTCAGATACTGACGTTATTTATAGGGATATAGATGCCTGGTATGGTTTATACTCTGACCTGCCTTCAAACAGGGCACAAAGATAAGTGCAGACCTGTGGCTAATGTGTTTGGCAAGGTGGGGTTTGGTTCCTGTAATCCCTTCTCGCAGAAGTCAACATCTGATCCTTTCTCTCTTTAGTGCCATTATAATGAAAAACAAAGCAGAACTTCCAAGCACTTGAGAGCTCCCTGTAATTGTTCAGAGATACCCCAGGCCCTCTCCCATCCTCCTAATCCTTTTTGGTTGTGGTGATGCTTAGGAGGTGGTTCAGAGCTGAACCCCAGCATTAGTTCACTGATGGGCTCCATCAGGATGATGGGGGTTCATCAGTGTTGCTGAAACTCTTCATTTTGAAATAATGGTACCTTTTTTGCTGTGAATAACATTTCCAAAGGGTTACTTTGTGAGGGGTTAGTATCACCCAGTGTCCCAGAGGATTTGTGGCTGGGAAATGGTTTGGATCTCGTGTGACTTTTCTCTCACGTGGTGATACTGGTGTTTGGCCCTTTGGGTCCAGAAGGAAAGAATTCTGCGTAGGAACCTTGTCTCAGAAATAGCTGTTCACTTTTGCTGCTCTGCTTCCACTTCAGAAACTTTTGCTTTGAAGGATGTTACAGGTACCCTTCTAATGGAAAACTCAACTTTATCCCCCTCCGTAAAGAGTAGTAAAAACCTTCTGAAAGCCACAGTTTCAGTGAAGAATGCAAACATAGATTTTTACATCAAAAACTTGTTGGGGTGTACCTTGTGTGTCTTTTGCAGTGCAGCTGTCTCAGCTTGTGCTGTCCCCTCTGAGTAGGAACTTAATCTCTAGTTAGCACACAAAGATGCCTGCAAGAATCACAGAGAAATGTTTGCCCTGTTCTTAAGCAGGGGGAAGAAAAGGGGAAATGTATTGTTTGGGTGACTGCTGTGACACATGCTTGGGCAGCTGAACATAGAAATCCTCCTGATCAAGCTCAGGTATTGATTGTCTCATTGCTCTGTCGGTATTTCAGCTCTGTGCAGACCAATAAACGCTAGGAGTGTTGGTTTGGGCTTTTTAAAATGCAGATGATTGGATTTTATGATGCAAAATTGCGTGTAGTACCTTCAATGGTAGTCTGATCATGAAAATAAATGCCTTTCTTAAAAGTTGGTTCTTTTGCTAGTTAACGGGAGGGGGGTGAGGAGAAGAAAACCGCTCCAGTAGCTTACAAAAGGGTGCTTCTTTCTGTGATTTTACTCAATGCTGTCAAAGCCATTTTGAACAACTAGTCACTGCCGTAAAATATGGCTATTTCAAAGTGAATTGGAAGCTTTGGAGCTACCCCAAAAAGTAGAAGATATAAACCTGTGAAAGTGAGAATCTATGGAGTTGAGGGTGGGGGTGGGAGATGTTAGTTTATCTAGCCTTGTTCTGAAATTTTCCATAGCAGCCAGGACCAAATTAAAGCAGGTAACATTATATTATTGTTCTCTGGGTGCTGTTGTACAGACCTTTCTATTGTCGTTTATTTTCTTAAATGTTCTGCTGAGCCTTCCCTGTCTGTTGCAGCTGTATTGATCCAGGAGTTTGTCAGCAATTTGCTTAATCTTATTCTCCTGTTGGGATTATGGATGGCTGTAGACGTACTGCTGTGTCTCTGCTGTTATATCCTGTCCCGTAGCGTAAACCGGAGGGATACCGGAGTACTCTCTAAGCAAATATTGTATTCCAAGGCTGGGGGAAGAGTAGGAATTGGCAGAAGGTGGTTATTATGGGTCTTGTCTAGAACATGTGGAACAAAGAAGTGAAAAGCTAGTATACAATTAGACCCAAGGTCAACTGAAGCTTGACCTTTATGTCTGTGGGAGATGATATACAAGAGATTTATATAGGAAGTGACATGATAATTAATGGAGAAGGAAAAGGAGCCTTCTAAAGCCAGTGTTTGGTAAGGATAGAGTCCTAGGCTGTGCAGCAAAGACTCTGTGGATATGTTAAAGTTTATTTCATGCAGAGAACAGAAAGCTAGGTGTTACTTACTTTATGTGCATCACTGAAGTTTGCTCTGTAGTGAATTTACCTTGTTTTGTTCAGGAAACAGTAATCACTTTTATGGGTGCATGCTGATAAACGTGTTCTGCTTCTGCCAGGACTGCATGGTGATGCTTCAGTCCCTAGTTTCCATCTGAGAAGTACATTTAACAACAGGAGAGAGTAAGAAAGGGAGAATTTCAATCTCTGCTTTGGGGCTAATACACAACCAACAGCTTTTCCAAAGTAATAAGCTGTGAAGCATCCCCTCTGTAGATGTTTGCATGGTTATAATACATACTAAGAGTGCTTTTTCCTCAGTTTCCAGCTCTACTCTTGATTTGTTGTGCTAAATTCTTCAAACTAAGAGTTCAGCTCTCCTGTTAGCTTTTCTTGGTGTTCCTTTCAGCTTGACATCTGGTTGCTCCCTTGGTCCTGACCATAGATAATTTGGTACTTTTGGTTGGAAAAGACCTTGGGAAATCTCTTATCCAACCTCCTGCTGAAGGCAGGATTAGCTGTGAGATCAGAGCAGGTTACTCGGGACTTTATCCAGTCTGGTCTTTAAAACCTCCAGGATGGACACTGCACAAATTCGGTGGGCAACCTCTTCCACTGCTTAAGGATTCTCGTGAAAACAGTTTTGTGTTTTTTATATCCAGCCTGAACCTCTTATTTCAGCTTGTGCCTGTTGTCATGCATCCTTCTGTTGTGTACCTTTGTGGAGGTCGTGGCTCTGTTTTCTTGATGACCTCCTTTACATGTTGGAAGGTTGCCATCAGGTTCTGGGCTGAATGAGCCCTGTTTTCCCAGCCTCTTGCCAGATCATCTTGCCGTTCCTCTCATCTTTGACAGTAAGATACCAGCAGCTTGTTTGGGGATTGGATTTGGGCAGATAATTCTATGCTGCAGCTGTACTTCTTGAGAATTTTTTTTACTGCTGTGGATTTATCTTAGTAGAGGTGTATTACAACATCTCTAACGTACTCAGAAATGTGCAAAAGTAGTTCCTGAGAGTGTCCACTGGTATCACTGGAAGAGGTGGAGGTTGCTTCAAAAAGTGAGATTATGAAAGTGGTGAACCTTCTAAAGGGGATACTGATGGGCAGTAGGGAGGCATCTCTTACACCGGGAGACTTAATAGTTTACTTGTCCATTTTGGACATTGATATACAAAGCTGTCTCACTCTTTCCTCACCTCCAATTAAATATGTGATTAGAAAGCAGATGGAGAACTGGGTTTGGTTTCCTTACTACATGGTTGCAGCATCGCCTTCACTTCCTGAAGATGCATCTTTTGTGGCCACAGCCATTCCAGTGTGCAAACGTGATAAAAGTTCTCAGAAATTTGTATTGGACAGGAGTTAAGCCATAGTCTTTGGGCAGAGCTGAGATTAGATGCCTGGTTTTCTAAGCTAGGTTTAAACTAGATAAAAAAAAACAACCCAATTCTCTTCTGAAGAGAAGATAGTAGAAAACTGCAGAGCCGTTTAGGTGCTCTAGAATTTTATGTTGAAGCTGTAGGGGTTTGTATTTACAGTGGTTCTTCCACTGGGCAGATACTCAAGCTGCCTGGCAGTATGGTTTTACTTTTCCATACTGTACAACTCACTTCTGAGCAGCCGTAGGATCTGTTGGCTGCAGCTTTTTCAGGGGGTTGGTTGGCAATGGGATGCCTTAAGTCCATCAGATTTCAGCCTTGGCCCTCGTGCCTGTGTGTTTACTTGATGCTGCTCCTCTGTTCTTGAGGCTCACAAAGGGGAGCAGTTTGGCAGCTGAGCCAAAAGGCAGAGTTTAGCAAAATAATTTATCCCTGATTGCTTCTGAGGTTAAAATTAGCTTTGTGTATCTCTGCAGTACGACTGGTAGTCCTGAGAAATACTTTATTGGTCTAGTCTAATTTTGGTCCTTCCCCATATTTGTGGTCTGATCAGTGTAGCAGACCATGTGAGGTTCTTCCACCTTGTTTCACATGTGATGGTGCCAGAGCTTCCTCCTGAGAAAGAATCTTACTCCTTGAAGAGCATCTTAACTTGTTTGCTGTGTAAGCGGCTACCTTACTTTTGCTCTCCAGCCCCATGAAGAAATTTACTGTCCCATGGAGTAAGAGAGTTGGTTGAGAATCATTCAGAGTGGAAACTTCTTGTTTACTTTGAATTACGGTCTTCTGCAAGATGTTCCTCCTGCCCTCTCTGTAGAGTCTGGACTTAATAAGGCCTCTCTGTTCAGCTTTTCATTGGAAAACATGATTAGTTAGCACGCAAAATAGAATATAGGATGGAAATAGCAATGAACAAAGTTTTGCTTGGCAATTTAGCATAGGTGCCGCTCACTATTATTTATCTTTTTAAAAAGCAGATACAACCAGAGGCCAAATACAATAGGGATAATGTGTTTTGTTCAGGTAAAATCTCTAATCTGAGCTGCAGGAGTGTGTCGTAAAAAGTTGTGTGGATGAGAATGTTTTCTGATGCATTCATTCCTCATATTGTTTCTTGAGACTCCCTTGACAAAATGATCTCACTTCTGTGCAGATGTTGTATCTTGTTTCCCTGGTGCAAAATAAGAGTCTTTGAAACAGTCCAAGCATTTGTGTAGATTTTCAGCTTATTGAAAAATCTGTTAGAGACAGCTCTGCTCAGGCTATCTATGGAGTTGTTAGTGCACCTATAAATATAGTGCACCAAAATGAAAAATGTAAGAGCTTCAGCAGCGGTACAGAAACAAAGCTGTTCCTTTTTCATAGGTTCCGTGTTGATTTAGTGGTATCACATCAGTGAATCTGCTGAGGCTGCTTGATGGCAGGGCTTCAGATTTTTTTAATCAAGTGTCAGAACCGTTGTCGGTTTGAATTACAAGGATTTTAGATAATATTTTTGTAAAGGGTGTACACCCAGGTTTTCACTCGGTTAATTTCCACTTCTACCTCTTTGGTGCTAAAATTTGACTCTTTCAGACGAGAAGTAGTATATTTATTAGAGGTTCTTGACAATGTTCCCTGGGTTTCTGAGGAAATGGCTAAAAATAAACGTGCATTATAAACTGAATCTTAAGAATGTAGCTTTACTGACTGAGACCAAGGGTCCATCTGCTCTGGTGGTGTCCCCTACACCTTCCAGAAGTGAGTGTGTAGAGTTTGTAGGACAAAATGTAAGAAATAAACTGCCTCTTCCCTGCAATATCTTGCAGGTTTCCAGCTATTTCCAGCTCAGTCCTCTGAACATGATGGGGGTACTAGCTGGACAAGCCATAATAAATCTATTTTCCAAGTGCCTGTCAGGTTCCTCTTGAACTGATATAAACTTCTTTTGCTCACAGCATTTTGCTAGGGATTTCTGTTGTTTGGCTGCTTGCTGCACGAAGACCCTTCTCATCTTAGTCTGAGCCTGGTTCCAGCCAGGTTCATCCACTGGTCACTCCATTGTGTAATGGAAGAGACTGGGCAGCTGACCCCTGTCTACTCTCCCTGTGTTCTTAATGGCTTCATATCTGTTCCCATGTTCTCTGTTTTCTAGGTTGAAACTTTCTACTTCTATCTTTCTTTTATTTATTTTTTTTTTTTTTTTCCCCAAGGTGAGACCACCAAAACCACCTGTGCTTTGAGATCTGGGCAAATCAGGGATTTATACAGTGTATATAATGATTTCTTGTTGGTGCTCTGTTCCTTTTTTTTTTTTTTTTTTTTTTTTTTAAATGTTTTCTAACAACGATTTGTGTGTTTGCTGCTGAGCTGATGTTTTCATATGCATGTTTATCTTGGGCCCCGGAGCTTGCTCTGATGTAGGAAAGGTCATCCCAGAGCCCATCACTTCATGGGTAGAGCCAGGTCTGTCTGGGCTGCTTTTCCCTGTAGGCATCACTTTATGTACATTGAATTACTCTGTCTCTGAGGTCTTTCAGTGATTCTTCAGGTTGCCTTTGTCCTAACAACCACGTCATGTCTCAACAACTCTGCCACCCCGCTTGGAATACTGTGTCCAGCTTTGGAGTTCTCGGCACAGGAAGGACATGAACCTGTTGGAGCAGGTCCAGTGGAGGGCCATGAAGATGATCCGAGGGCTGGAACACCTCTGCTGTGAAGACAGGCTGAGAGAGCTGGGGCTGTTCAGCCTGGAAAAGAAAAGAAATTCTTTCCTGTGAGGATGGTGAGACCCTGGCCCAGGCTGCCTAAAGCAGTTGTGGATGCCCTGTCCCTGGGAATGTTCAAGGCCGGGCTGGATGTGGCTTGGAGCAACCTGGTCTGGTGGGAGGTGTCCCTGCCCAGGGTAGGGGGGTTGGAACTAGATTATCTTTAAGGTCCCTTCCAACTCTAACCATTCTATGATTCTGTGATCACTTTGTTTTCTAGTTCATTAACTAGAAAAGTTAATGAACTTTAACTTCATTAAGTTAAATGAAGTTAAACTTCATTTAACTGAAATGGTTAAATTCAGTTAACCATGAGTTAAGCTTCCTGTGCCAGCATAGGCCCTTGCAGAACTCCACGCATGACGTTCCCCTATTGTTTGGTCTAGGAACAACTTGGACACATTGGAAATAAAAGAACTTTGAATAGCAAGCTAAGGATCTATGGCCTGTTTTATTTAAAAAATAATATTATTAATGCTGTAAGAATACCCAGCCTGTGTGTGCAATGGGATTTTCATAGTTTCCTTTGACCTGTACTGTTCTGTTGTTCTTAAACATATGTGGATCTCTGAGGTGGTGCCAAGCTGTTTTAAGGGGAAGCAGAGATGTGTTGAAACTTGTTTCTTATGTTCAGTTAACTAGAAAAGTTTTTAAAAATATGCCTTTGTTTTTCAGAGTACGTTCATATATCTTGGTAAAAGGCTTGAGCCAAACATTGGTTGACGAACTGCATGGACTCCCTCCGTCCTTGGGCCTGTGGATGACTGATATCTTGATGCTTCCATTTCTTGTTTTTCCTCAGTCGTGGGCTGTCTGTTTGCTTTTGAACGAGAGGCTGAGCAAGGTTGTGAAGCATTACGACGCTTGCAACATCCTTACCTGGGAGTATATGTTATCTAGTTGAGTGTAGGAGTAGGAAGAAGAGTGCAGACACTTCAGACTGGAATGCTGGGCTGAAACCCAGAAAATGCTTTGCTTTTTCATGAGAACCTAAATAATCTTCATTTTTCTACTCCCCATGCCTTTGGCCCATATGTGTAAAAAGGGAGGCAGGGTATAAATTCAAGAACATGTGAAAGTCATTCAGATGACCGTAATGAGCTGCAAAAGGCTTGTATATATGCAAATTCCTATTCAGAGCGGGATTTGGATGAGTGCGGTTAATGAGGTGGGGCAGTAGTTTGGTCAGTAAAGATGAAAAGGAGCAGTGACTGGAGCAGCATCCTCCCTCTGCCCCGCTGGTGGGGTGGGAGTTTTGGGGGGGAAAGGCAGCTCACTTTGGGGTGGAAAAAATAAAGGGAGGGTTTGTATCCGCAATCAGAACTGCAGAAACGTTGTACTTTTTCTGTTTTCACTTGGTCAGGATTTCCAGGGAAGTTTTAGCTTCGCTATCAAAGTTTTCTTAGGCAGCTCTTCTAGTTCTGGTTGTTCTTGTGGCTGAAGCCAAGTTAGATGCAGTATCATTTTTGGAGTTAACTCGCAATAGTTTTCATGTATTTTAAATCACAGGTGTGGCTGAAACTTGGCGTATAGAAAGAAAAATCCCTTCATTCCTTCAAGTGGTTTGTTTCCATGCAGGCCGGAGGTTATTGTGTCAACACACTAATTGAATTCAGTCTTATTTTGATTATAAGAAACATACAGTTCTTGAAGGATGAGGTGGCAGGGAGGGGGACAGGGTGTCAGATTGATGGCACCAGGAAATGAAATACCTCTCTTCTCACTGAGCAGGGGTCATTATTATCTCTCCTTAATGTACATCAGGGTGACTGGGATAGAAATGTTTCTGTAGGCCTTGTCCGTGCTATTTGTGGGCCAGGAAAATACTGCATAAAGAATATATTCTTAGCTTTCTAATGCACTGTTGAAGGTTTTGTCCTGGGATTACTCATTGCAAACTAATGGGTTCTTAAGTACTGTATGCTTGTCTTTGAGCCTGTAGCTAATACATGTAAAACTACAGCTTTCTGGTGTGGACAGCACTGGAAGGTGGAAGGAGAGAGTGGCCTGAAGTGGGATTGTGGGGTTAGGATGGGTTTTGTCAGGAATTTAGGCCTTGCCTAAGATGCATCTTCCCAGCCTGTCTCTGGCTGTGTGTTGTCATTTGAAACTGTTTTCTTTATCCTCTTTTGAATGCTGAAGAAAAGCAGGAAGGTCTGCTTCCTCTCCTATTATTCCATTATCTTTTTGCGTTTTTACATAGCGGGAAGAAGCCGGTCGTTGTGGGTGATATGGAAAACTGAGCTTCCTGCTTTCCCTTTCTTTGTCCCCATGCCTCTTTTAGATGTCTTCCCCAGGATACGCATTCAGGCTTTGGCACCACTCCTGCCCCGTTTCTTTCCAAGCCGTGCTGGAGCTTGGAATGAAATCAGTGTGTTTCTTGACAGTCTTGCTGATGCCTTAGTGCTGTGAGTAGCAGCCAAAGAAGTCATCCATGTCTCATTAACTTGACTGACCCAGGATCTTCAATCTCTCTTGGTGGGAACTAAGTTTGAGTCCTGACACAGTAAGGTTTTATTTGAAACGGGAGATGAGCATCTCACTGCCGGTATTTTCACCTGGGTTTGGACAAGTGATGTGTGAGAGTGGGTTTTTGGTTTGTGGCTTTTTTTTTTATTTTAACCCAGCTACTGATTTCTTCTCTATAATAATAATCTTTTTTTTTTTGCACTCTTAAAATTGATCTGTTTCAGTATGTGATGTAAATATTAATTGTGTCACATTGTTGCACGTAATTCATAATTACCTTTTTTTTTTTTAAAGCATCTGTACAGTTGGGAATAAATTAGCTTTTTGTGTCCATTTAGCTGTTCTATAAATAGTCAGACCTATAATTTGTGTTTCCTATTGTGCTGTGACAGACAATAGCTCTTCAGAGTTTGAAAAACTGACTTTTCTTGAATTACTGGGTGGCCACATGCAATTCATGGGTGGTTTCTTGCTAGCACTTTGCTGTTACGCGGCTACTCTCTGTTGTAGATCCCTTGTTGAGAGAGGAAACGAGCTTGGATGGATCAGAGTGGTTTTACTAGGTGGTGTTCTGGGCTGGTTGCGTAGCCCTGTGCGTTCCTGGGATAGTCGTGGGTAGTCGTATTCCACCACTGAACCATGATGATGCCTTCCTCTCCACCTCTGCTCATGTTTCTAAGGTTTGCACTATGTATTTTAAAACGCTCTGCCTTTTTGGAGTGACTGTAGGAACAGAACCCTCACCTCTCTTACGTCCTTTTGTTTATGGCCATTGCACTATTGATAGGTAAAATACGTGAACAGAAGTGACTCCCAGATTAATGGTGAAGCTTAAACAAGACAATATTCAGTAGCTTTTTCTAGGAAGGGCTAGGGCTAAGCCAACTGAGAGAAGAGAACTTGGATCATCTATTTCAGGATGAACTTTCTTTGTAATGTTCAAGCTTTTAATTCATCTTGGTGACTTCTGCAGTATGGGGATGGAACTTGATGATCTTTAAGGTCCCTTCCAACTCCAACCATTCTGTGATTAACTACTTAAAGAGGAGTGTGTGGTTTGGCTTCCTGATGTAATTTCTGTACATGCATTTGAAGACCTTATGTGCAGAATGATGAATGTGTGTATGAATTATGTGCAGAATGTGTATGAATTATGTGCAGAATGACTAGTTTTTTCTTAAAAAAAAACAAACCAAAAACGGCTCTACAGATGCCGGTATGATTGCTTGATGGAATATTTGTTTTCATCTTATTGACACAGTGGGAGCTTTTGGCTCCATTGCTTATTTCTGCGATAACAATTAAGACTAATTGTTAGTAGTAATAAATTATTATTCTCAGCAGACCAGTGTTAGAAGGGAATAGGGTAGTTGGCCAGTGTATTTCTTAGGTGTTTCTTGTCAGCAGATTTATTTCGTTTGTCTTCTGTTTCTTCTAGAAAGGGAAATCTTTTAATGATAAATTGAGTATTTCCCAGACCTGACGTTATATCTACTCTCTTAATTTTTCCGTTCTCCTTTCTTTCTGCCTTTCCTTCCTCCCTAGTCTTTATTCTAGACAAGGTGAAAAAAATGGTCAGATTATGTAGAAGTGTTTTGGGTACATTTGACTGTATAATTTCATATCCTGGAGTATTATCTCATTCCAAACTCATTAAATAGCAAAAGTTTATTTGTTTTTGGTGGACAACTAACTCTTCAGCATTTGTTGGTAACTTTTGGCACGTGGAGAACAGATCACTTTGCCGTTCCGTAATGTACGGAAATGAAGGGTTTTTTTAAAATCTTGGAGGAAAACACACATCTATTATGGCAACAATTTGTTTTAATCTAGTGATGCTTAAGTTGGCTAATGCACACAAAGAAATAATGTCTGGTGATGCAGTAGAGGTTTAAATAACTGTTGCAAAACAGTTTTTTAAGCAAACGTCAACGCTGGATGTAAGAATGCACATCTTGAAATGGTTGTACATCTTGCTGGTAAGAGGTTCCTCGAGCTGCTCGTGGAAGCTGGCTCTTTATCCGCGTGGCAATGTGAGTACATTCATAGAATTCCAGGTACATTCTTCTCCAGCTTTCCTTCAAAATTGACTTCCAAATGCTACATGTGTTTCATGCAGGTATTTTAGATATTTAGAGAGTAACTAGAGCTGCACTCTCTAGTGTTTTGTTGAAAAATAATCACTAAAAGGATTCTCATAGTAGACTGCCTATTTGTAAATCCCAAATAAGTAATTTTTTTAATGTAACCATTGTTTTTCTGGTTTAATTGTGTATTTTAAAAGGTATCTGATTTCTTCTTTAAAATCACTGGGGGAGGGAGGATGAATAAATGTGTGTTCATGACCTATATGGCTTCCAGAAGCTGAGAATTCTTTTTTCTATTTTTTCCCCCCTCTATTAGACAGAGACAAGCTTTCAGACTACTATTGAAAGCCATCTAAGTTGTTACAATTTGATTATACCGATGTAGACCTTCTGTGTTATTTGTTAGAGGGATGCTAATGGGACATACTGTGTTCAGCAGGCTCTCTGGGTGGCTGCGGCTGGCTTGGGCACCGCTGAAGCTTATTGCATAGGAATTAGCTCATGTGTCAGCCAGTTGAAAGGCTTAGTGAAGGATAAGTACATTCTTAATAAAAATTAAATTTGTCTGGCCATGACCCTCTCCCAAATAGCTGAAAATAATTGTCTTCTTTATTAGCCTTAGGTGTACACTGCTTGTCTTTAGGAGAGGCACAGTGTTTTGTATCCAGAGTTTGTCCAAACTAGTATTTCTAGCAATTACTTGTCATGAAAATCATGCTAGTGCAGAACTCTGTGAAAATAATTCCCATCTGTGAAGGTAAATTCACTAGGAACAGTTATGTTTGAGCGTGGCTGAAAAAAACCTGGAGTCTTCAAGAAGAGAAATGAAGATTACTACTGTGTCAGCAACCTTATTTAATACCATAAGTAATAACATAGTTCACCCAGTGGCTAAAAATCTCTTAAGAATGGTAAAACTTCTGTTACGGATTAAGATAAAACGTGACTTTAAATCAAATACAATTTAGACATGACTAAAGTCTTGGCAGACTTTCTCCAACAAATCTGGCTTTTATGGTTTGAGCAAGTCCCTGCCCTGGCTGCCCACCCTGCTCCTCTGCCAGGGCAGCCCTAATGTGCGGCCAGGGAGTGTGGTTTGCAAGCCATCATAAAAAAAAAAATAATAATAAAATATTACGAAATCCCACAGATTTAAGTGTTCAAGCACTGAAATGACATTCTGTGGACACACAGTCTGAGGCTTCTTGAAGAAAAAAACCTCTAGGGAAAGGGATCATAGAATCATANCCATGGAGGTCTAGGGAAGCAGTTGCCTACCTTCACCAGGGTATGTGTAATCAAGGCTTTTAGAATGTATTTCGCTTGTGTGGTAGCATAGCAAAATACCACAGGCATCTGCAAAATACATAAGACCACTTTTGACACGTGGGGATTATATTAAAAATTCCAAACTCTGCCTGCCTGTTGTTACTGCAGGCGGTTCAGTGGGGCTGGAGCTGTCTTACTGTTTGCTTTTGCAATCCTTTCACTCTTCGGTGAATTTTGTTACTTTTATCACTGGATTTTCTTGTCTCCAAGTGAGTGACGGACGTCTCCAAGAAGTTGGTCTCGTTGCTGGTGCAGGATTAGATGGAGATCTCTGAACCATGGGCTGGAAGGAGAGTTTAGATTTATTAGTGTTCCTGTAGACACAGCAGTGCTCTGACCTTACTAGAAGTTAGTAAATTTGAGGGTAGCCAAGGTTTTTCAGCATGATACGTACAAGCAATGTTTGCCAAGGGCAGGTAAGAAAAATATTCCTTGTAATATATGATCTGTAGAATTAAGAGTTAAGTGGTTGTACTTGGTAACCTGTTAAATGAATTGAGCGCGTGTGGGTTACAGTGGATTGAAGGAATCCTTTGGATGGAATTCCTGATGGGTTTTAGGGTGATCTTTTCACTGCCAGAGATTCCTGGTGTGACCAGCTGCTCCAATCTGAACTTCATCATTCGGGTAGGTTCGCTCAAGGGTCATAATGTTTATATTAACAGATTCTTAAGGAAGTATTTTGTTTGTGAGCATGCTTAAGTAAATGACACCCAATGACTTCAGCTTTCTAGTGTGCTTTCTCTGCTGGCGTGGGAAGAAATAGGGAAAATCAGGAATATGGTGTTTGACCTTAAGGAAGCCCGTGTCTATGGAGATACCAGCAGTAGGTCAGCCCAAGCTATTTTTGGCCTTTGCAATCTAGGGACATATTTTTTTTTTGATGCGTTTCTAATGGATTAAAATAAATTTTTGCTGCCAATTAGAGGAATACATAGATTTGGTCATACAGTTGTGAAATGTTCTTTATGAGCACTGGTATACCGTGTAAACACAGGGTTTCTGTGATTCTGTGTTCTGTAACAGAAAGCAAATAATATTTGTACCTGCCATCAGCTTGTACCTATTCTTCTAGTGCTGCCAAAGCATCGTACGTATTGCACCAGGAGACAGCTGAGTTTTTCATTAGGAAAACCAATAGCCTCCTTAAAGGTTGTAGCGTGTTGCATATTTATGACTGTTCTTGGGTGCTTTTGCCTCCCCTCTGTTTTGAATTACGGTGACTTCAACCTTTGAGTGTTTTGGTTGCATTAGACAAGCGCAGGAAGTTACAGCCTGTCACCCAGGCGCTTGAGCTTCCATGAATTGGTCGTTTCACTCCCTCTTGCAGATTTTCGGTAGGCTGATTTCAATTTTTATAGTTTAGCCTTGATAGCTTCCTTGTGTGAGCCTTGCAGATAGAATTTAGGACTAGGCAGTGTGCCTTTGTAAAAGGTGGGAATATTTTTTTACCATCACAATCTCCCATTTTCACGAATCTTAGATGTCTGAGAACCCAAGAGCTTAGTCTGTGTAACTGTGGAGAGCTTGTGTAGCTCAGGTAGCACTTTCTTCTCCGGGAGATTTATACCGGGGGTTAAAGAGGCTGTTCATAGCATGCAGGAACTCTTCTGTATTTTCACAGCTGGGTGTTGAAGGCATACTGAGATTAATTTAAAACCATTTCCATACTAATCTAATGCTTCCTAGTTGCTTATATTAGGAAAAAAGGAACAATTTTGATTTTTTGATTTGATAGATATAAATTTTTTAAACTGTCTTTTGAAAGTGCATCATGTAGTCTAGTAGTTTTCTTGCTTCATAAGGGGGATGTTTCCCTTCGAGTTGTCCTTGAGAACAGCATCGGACCTTTGCCAGTGTGAATTGGCCACACAAACCACAGCTAGAGCTGATCCCTCCGGACTCTGGGGCCGAAGGAGCCATGCAGGTGTTGGTGTGGGAGCTAGAAGAAATTTACTGTCACTGTCTTCAACTGCTGATTATAAATGGGTCACCTCCTGTTCTCTAACCTTTTTTTTTTTATCTTCTCCTTTTCTACTTCTACTCTCCCATCTTCTTCCCACTGTTTAAGGTGATTTTTTTTTCTTTTTTTCCCCCCTTTAACTTTTGTGTTAATAGTTAGAGGATCGTGGAGAACTTGTTGTATAGCTTTAGGCACAAAATGTGGTGTGGTGCCCAGCCAAATGCTTCTTGTTGCGCTGGCAGATCTTTTGAATGTGTTTTGGAGCTTATTCACAGCTTCTAGTTATCATAAGCATCCAGAAATAACTTGTTAAATTCTCCAGATAGATCTGAGGGCTGATTACTGGAGATGTACAAGTACCCTTTCTAGAAAGCATTCATCAAATTGTTAATGCTGTCACTGATTGATGAAAGTGCTGCTTTGAAGACAGTGTCTGGTGGTGCTGGTATTTGTGATAAATTTTCAGTATTTTCCATCATGTTTTCGGATGGACACTGCTTAATTTATTTAACTGTAAGTAATTCAATCACGGACTGCTACCTGGCTTTTACTTTGCAGGGAAATCCCTCCCTTCAAAAAACGGAGAGGAAAAAAAAAAAGCTTGAAGACTCACCATCTGGTGGTGTTAGATCTTAACAGATAACCTGTATCTGATCTTTTCTTGGGTGGTGGGACTTGGAGCTCACCTTCCTGCATTTCACACTGACATTTTATCCGCTGTGTATTTTCCAGTCTAGAAATGATGTTCTCTGCCTGAATCCACTGGTCTTCTCAGTGGCACTTATCCGTTTCACAGGCCAGTGAGACCAGCCGCAAAGGGTTATCAAAGGAATTTCTTATCCAGAGGCACTAACACTTAGATTTCATTAATTTTTAAGTTAATTCCCAACCTTCATAGATCAGTGAGACAAGATCCAGTTCTTGAAAGCAATTTTCTTTGGTTTGACCAGTTAACCTGGACTTCTCTAGCCAGAGAAGCTGCTGGGGCTGGGCATCTTTCCTTGATGGGTGGAATGACTGGGCTTGTGTGGAAAACCATTCCTTAAAAAATAAAGATTCATCTCTGCTAAGGTTCCTGGTAAAACGCATTTACTCTGAATGCCCAAACACCGTTCACAAAATGTTTCTCCAACCAGCTGTGCTTGTTTCAGAGAACTTGGTTAGTAAGGGGCTACAAAACATGCATGGACGTTGCAGAGTGTACTAAACAACCTGATGCTTTTTATTTCGTGGTCCTTTTGTGGATGTCTTGGAGGAAGCCCTGGTTCCTCCTTACCTCCTAAGTGCCTACATGCAATTTTTGTTTTGGGGGATTTAATTTTCATAACTCTTAGCTTTTAACAAAGTACATCAACCTTTTTGAAAGAGCAAGCTGTAGGCAGAGCATCCTTTCCTATTGATAGTCGCAGGAGAGACGTAGGTGGATGACGTTGGATACCACCCGTGGGTCGCTTTTGCCTCCTTAAGCTATTTTCTTCGAAACCTCATGGGTTATCTGAAGTAGGTGTGGAGCAGGAGATATCCTTGTTTCCAGATGAGTTGCTGGAGAATGTTTCCTCAACATGCAGAAATGGGGGGGATGCCCGTGCAGCTGCAGAATGAACTGCATCAAACCGTGGAGTTCACACAATCTGGCAAGAGAAAAGCGACACGGATTTGGAAACAAGCAGCGGGGAGGTGGGAAGATAAACCTGCCTCTTTGCTTCCGTAGACCTCCTGCACCACACACAACGATTAGGCAACTTTTCTGAAGACAGTGAAATGCCCCAGTGGCTTTGGGAAGGCTAGAGGATGGTCACAAGGCTTGAGTTGAGGAGCTGTGGGCTGAAGAGGGGGTGTATAGAAGGAGCCAGGCAATCCCCATGACTAACGCACCTTTTGTGGAGGAACCAGTGTTTGTGTTGTGTTGTCGAGCAGGAAATGTCAGATGTATGTTTATAGATTAGAGTTGCCTTCTAAACTCTGCGAAGGTCTTCACAGTGAGTCAGGGTAGAAATACTCTCTGTTAAACTGAGATAAGTCGGGTTTCTATAAAGCTTGTTCTTACTCTTTTACACTTTGAACAATTTTTCTGCTGTCCTTGCCCTCTCTGAATTTTAGGTATCACTTAGATACAACAGGTACCAAAATGCACATCCCCAGAACACCTACTGTGCTTGGTACTGGGGTTTGCTGTCTCTGAAACTGGCTTGCAGTCAGCTTGCTGTGTTTCTCACACCAAAGTCAGGCAAGCAGCAAGTAGCTCAACCATTTCTTAGCTCCAGAGCATCCATTTCTTGTGTGCTGATGTGTCTGTAGGAACATGGGTTTACCTGTACTCGAACACAGAACTAAACACGTAGTTATCTATAATTGCAGTTTGGAACCTATCCTTCAGCCTGTCCTTGGCCACTGTACATACTTTCTTTTTTTTTTTTTTTGGTTTTATATTTGTTGTGGGTTTTTTTGTTACTTTCTTTTGTGTTTGGAAAGAAAAAAACCAAACACTTTGCCAATTCTGATAAACAGCCAGAGTTAGGGTCAGTGATTTGTGCTGGGGCTGTTTGTTGCTGTTCAGAGACAGGCTCTTCGTGGTGGGTTTTGTAGCTCGCTGCAGATACAGCTCTTCTGCTGGGGAATGATCTTCTTACTCCTCTACTCCAGGCAACAGGAATTTAAATAGGCAAGATTTCTGGAAGCAAAACGCTTTGTGTCTTTGCCCTTCGGCTCTGCTGGTATAACTACAGCAGCGAGGGCTTTGAGTTGCCATGAGGTGAGACGTGACAGGAAAAAAATAATTATGAATTGCAGCTTTTTTGTATATTTACTTTGTGCGTTGGACAGCACTGGGTTTGCTTCCCTGCTATAATTATCCTGCCTGTTCTAAGATTAGGGAACTGGTGTGACATGGGCCAAGGGCTCGTAGCGTTGGGTGCTGCTTGTCTGGGCAGTGGCACTTCTGCTGGTGGAGCTGGGTTGTGTCCTGAAATAAAACACAACTGCGGTGGAGGAGGGGAGAGGAATTTTCACATTCGGATTGCAACAACGTGAGAGACTTTTGCCAGCATGGGCTGTTTGTCGGGCTCTGCTTCCCTGTGCCACTGACTGACACCATCCACCGGCAAAACCTATGGATGTGTGTGATTGTTTTAAGGCATTGCCTCTTTTTATTTGTGGAAGGAAGGTTTGTCAGTGAAGTATGGAAGTGTAATAAACCTACAGACCTTTATTGCTGTTTTTTCCATGGCTGTCTTTTTAATTGATGTATCTGTTAGTGCCCTTAAGAACAATTTTATTTGCGATGTGGTCCTGTGTAAGGAATGTTGTGGATGAGAAGAAGTGGCTGCACCATCCCTGGAGGGGTTCAAGGCCAGGCTGGAGCAACCTGTTGTGGTGGGAGGTGTCCCTGCCCAGGGCAGAGGGTGGCATTAGATGATCTTTAAGGTCCCTTCCAACCCAGACTATGGTGTGATTCTGTGAATGCACCAGGGTTGGGAAGACTCAGGGAATTTTATCTGCGTGATGGACCCTGCCTTCTATCTGCTTATTTCTAATTCACCTATACCTTTAAAAAATGGCCAGCATGCAAGACGTAGCAG
Organism: Thinocorus orbignyianus; assembly: GCA_013400375.1. Taxonomy (NCBI): domain Eukaryota; kingdom Metazoa; phylum Chordata; class Aves; order Ciconiiformes; family Thinocoridae; genus Thinocorus; species Thinocorus orbignyianus. The sequence continues at coordinate 56,082 of VXBW01004162.1, forward strand.
GAGCTGTTCTGTTAGCTTAATTATTTCTTAATCCTCTGGCTTTTGCAGGCTAGGTCTACAAGTTTATCCCAAAACAGAAAACGGAGTGAAGCTCTGAGAGGTTCTGGCTGTTCGGGAAGTGACTTTTAATGGTGCTGGTAGCAGGCATTAAACCCTTCAGCTGTAACTACTCATTCTGTTGAAGAAATGTTTGTAAAGCATTATAAATAGTGTTTTTTCCATCTTGCAAATCTATTTGTTTCACCTTCTTTTCAGCTGTCAACACTTCAGATTGTAACTGAAATGCCTATTCTTTTAAGACATCTCTGTTCCTTACAAAGCACCTCGTCTGTTCTCATTAGTAGCTCCATGACAGTCTTGTAGTTGAAAGTGTGAAGTAGGTTCTCAAGAGTATTCACAGAAAAATATGCCAGAAATCTCATGTTAGATCCAAAGTGTTCGTGGTTGTCTGCAGCAAGGTTATTCAGGTCTGGTGGCACAGTTCAACAGAGCGGAAATTTTAGGGCAAATTTAGTTAAATCTATCTGGGTGCATCCCTCATTAAATACATGAATCATCTAATTCAGGGCTTTTTAAATAACATGACCTATTTCAGTGTAGGAAAATACCTCTGGTGGACACCTGCAAGAGATCTTCAGCGCACAGGTGCTGGAGGTTTGAGGAACTGATAGGAGGTTGGGGGTTGGTTTCGCTAGGGACAGCATACTTTCTAATATTAGCACTTCAGGTTTAAGAATTAATGTGAAAATAACTTGAGTAACGTGTGTGTCAGTATTTCGTGCAGTTTGAAGAACTAGAGAGGATGGGGTTCACTGGGAAATTGCAGAACCCTGATAAGCTGCATTAGATGTTTTAATCCCACACATGCGCTTCCAGTATTATTTTGGTTTTGATCTTTAGGATTTGACTATAAAATCTTCAGGGTATTTAATGGTTTCATACAGAAGATCCAGATTGTTGGTTGTGGCTTGTACTTCCTTTTACCAGGCGATCCAAAATTCTGCAGGAATATCATTTCAGTTGGTGTCACGGGCCTGGTAATGGCAAACGAGCCCATGTCAAGTTTTCTGACAGAAAGTGGGCTACTGAGTTGACCTTCTGGCTCCTGCTTGACCAGTGGGGAGGTACTTAACTTGCACAGGCAATTGCTGGTTTCACTGCTTTGTGGAGTGTTTTTCTCAGTTCCTGGAGAAGTGAAACAGTTCACAAGTTTTGACCAGTTTGATTCGTCAGGTCATATTATGAGACGGTAAAAGACTGTGTAAATGAAGATGTTAATTAATAGAAGGCAAAGCTCATCCCTCTCTCTCCCATCTGAACCAGAACGTGCAGCTTTGATGGGAGAAGGGAGGAAATGGAATTGGAAAAAGTTTCCTTTAACTTGGCAATGATCATCTGGGGTGGCACACGGATTGGATTATAATTTCTCTCTCTCTCTTCTTAACATCAGTCGTTTATCTCCTTTCCTTTGAACCTGCCTGGATTAGTTCTGCTGCGTGTCAAAAAGCGAGGGAGGGACTTGAAAGTGAAGTAGTGTTCCAGAGTTAAGGACTGCGACAGCTTTTAAGTGCAAGTACTGGGGAGTTGGATATTGTCAACGTATGACTTTTTATCCATCTACTTGGATGTTAAAAAAAAATTGTTAACATCATAAACATTAGCAGAACAGAGATTAGAAAATAATTACATATACAAGCAGCATTTTGTACTGGCAACTTGTCCTTTCCTTAGGCTTTTTTTTTTTTTTAATTTTTCCCCAGCATCACTGTCCTGAGTTGAGTATAGCAAATGGAAAACCATTTAAAAATTGCTTGTTACAGACTTTCTAAGTAGATAAATGTGTCTGTGAACAAGTGCTGTTTTGCATTACAGTTCTGATAATCAGTGGGGAAGAGCAGTGGTGGTGTGCCTTTAAAAACTGTCTGCTTAATGGGATTAAGCCACGTTCTGATGTTAGTGTTTAAGATGTTGTAACTTGAATACTAATATTTTTGTTTTGTTTCTTTTAAGCAAATGGTTATGAGCCTTAGAGTTTCTGAACTGCAAGTACTTCTGGGTTATGCAGGGAGGAACAAGCACGGACGAAAACACGAACTTCTCACAAAAGCACTGCATTTGTTAAAGGCTGGCTGCAGCCCTGCTGTCCAAATGAAAATCAAAGAACTCTATAGGCGAAGGTTCCCTCAGAAAATCATGACACCTGCAGACTTATCTATCTCCAGCGTGCACTCGAGCTCCATGCCAGCAGCTTTGTCTCCGTCTACCATTCCACAGCTCAGTTATGATGGCCACCCTGCCACCTCACCGTTGCTTCCCGTTTCGCTTCTGGGACCTAAACATGAACTGGAACTCCCCCATCTCACATCTGCGCTCCACCCTGTCCATCCTGACATAAAACTTCAGAAATTACCTTTTTATGACTTGCTGGATGAGCTGATAAAACCAACCAGCCTAGGTAAGGTTGCAAATGTTGTGATAATAAAATAGTAATGAATGAATTCAGCTGCTAATGCAGTAACGGGTTAAATATTGCATCACACCAGTGTTTAGAGAATTGCTATTTTTGGTAACTTTTGGAACAGATTGTTCTACATGGAGAGGCATCTTACGTAACACTCATTAGTTGTTTTAGCTGAGCCACTAAATGTGGTTCAGAGATCCGTTATATTTAAGGGGTGAGTTTGACAAGAAACAAACTAAACCTTAGAAAAAGGAAAAAAACCTGCCTGCTTTCAGTAGTTCTTATGAAGCATAGAGTGTAATTATTTAAAAAAGAAAATAAAACCAAAATACTAATACCCCCGAATCCGTCAAGCCCACAAAATCTTCCTGCCTGTGTTGGGAGAGAAAGCCGGGCTGGGTATTTGCTGTGGTCCATTTCAGCCTGAACACCTGAGTTTAGGAAGATTTGGGGTTCCTTTCCAGTTGTGGCTACTTTGCTTTAAACCGTCTGTTGTATTAAGTTATAAATCTCTTGATTTATAAATCATAGATAAATAGTCTGATGCTTACGGAGCATTATATAACAATGTGTGATTTTTTTTTTATTATTTAATTATTTTTTTCCTGGCTCTGACTTCACGTAATATTAACAGCATGGTTAACTTAATGCTCTTAAATACTGCTTCAGTTCAATAATCCTGTTGATTTCTGGAGGGGCTCCTTCCTTGTTGGAACCTACTTCTGTCTTGAGACCCTGGAAAAGATTCACTGTGGGAATAGCTGGGAGAAGGAGGAGATTTGTGAGAGTAGATATGGGGAGATAGTGGGTGAGTGGAAAGAAACCTGTCCTTTGTGAAAGAGGTCCCTTGTAAATAAAACTGAGCATCTACTTGACATTAACAGCTACGGGGATGTAGGAGGCCTGATGATGTGAGTGGTGCTGGTGGTCTGCAGACTTCTCAAGTACATTGCACAGTTGTTTGCAGATTTTTTTAACTGTTATAACTGAGAGATTGAGGGAAAACCAGGTAGCTTTTAATAATCTTATCTTCTCGTTCAGATGTTCTTTTAAGAGATACAGTGTATCTGTTTCGCTTTAATCTAAAACCTAATTGATTAATAAGCATTCCAGGCAGTGCTGGTGGTACAGGGTAATTAGGTACTCAGTATGTGTCTCATCACTTTTACATTATAAGTACTTAAAATAGTGCTATAATTTCAATAAGACATTCCAATGCAGGAATTATGGTATGCATTTATTCCTAGATGTGGTAAGAACGCTTTGCTGTCAGCTCTATGTCTGACAAACCAGCCCCAGATGAAGAGATCGTAATTCATGCTCTGTCATGCCTTATTACTTGAGGAGTTTAGATACAATAGGATGTTTTTTCCCCATTTGTGGAGCAGCAGAGTTAAGAAAATGGAAGTGGGTAAAATTCCAACCAGATAACTTTTTAAGCAATGTCTGTCCTTTCAGTTAACTTAAGGGTTTATTTGGAGTTTTTGTTTTGCACGTGCATCCTCTGGTGTCTTTCTGTTTGTCCAAAGCAATAATATTAAAAAGCCTTTTTTTTTTTTTCTTTGGGGGAAGAGAGAGCTTTGGTGTCTGTGCAGATAAGAAATGGTTGGTTGTTTCCTCTTGTAGTGGAAAGTAAAGTTGCTACAGATCATAAAATTGCTGGCTCTAAATGTCATGAAGGTATTTTAGAGTGATAAATATAGATATGTTAATGAAAAAGCATATTGGATTAATAACCAGTGATATGCAGCTTTACATGCTTTCAAAACAGCTTGGACCAATTGTGCATACAACTTAGGAGTTTTAAATGCAAGAATAGAGCAGACTTTTATTAATTTTCTCTATTTATACAGTTACTGATACTCTTAACTTAAAACAGTCTTAAACGATTTGTTGAATATTTGTCCCAAATGGTTTGGGCATCCTTCTTGCTGCTGCAAACAACGTGGGTTTCCTCAAATGTCAAATTTCTAGGTTGCCTGGCTTTGTTTTCTAATGGCAGATGTGTATTGCAAACACTCAGAACTTCTCCTTGGCTTTTGGCCAGCGTTTCAGCATCTCCGGCTTGCTTTTTCCCAGCAGATTCCTCAGGGGTAGGGATTAAGAAACTTTCAGATTTACTCTGTTTCCCTCCGCCACAAGAATGAACTGATGACCTGATGTGGGGTTTGTGAATCATTATCTCCCTGCTTAGAATGGAACCTACTAGAATAGAAAAAAAATGTGTGTGTGTGAGAGAGACAGAATGAGTGTGAACTCCAGGGATTTGGGGATCTCTAGGTTCTTCTGAAATGGCAATGGCTGTGTAAAAATTGGGAGGGCACGTCTTTGGATGTCATTCTCCCTGTTTTTTCCAAAGTCAAGGTGCAACGGCTTGGAAGGTTTGCTGTAGTAGTCTTCTATCCCATCAAGATGTGATTATTAGTTTGAAAAACAATAATTTGACAAAGCCTTGGGGAAGGGAGTTGCACAGCAAGGCACTTGAACATGCATTCTGTACCCAAATATTTTACGTAGGTGGGTAGTACACAAGCTAATGTGAATAACAGATAAGGAAATTAAATTTGCTAACTATTATTTTTAATGTCAAGAACAAAAGGAGGAAATGGATGTTACCTTCTTACACTTGCTTCCTTAAAATGTAGCTCTGAACCGCGGTTAAAATCCACATGCTGACTGCTCACTGGGCTGGATTCATGGTGAGGGGGAGATGCAGGGCTTTAGCCATCTGTCCCCTTGTCACGAGCAGCTATTGAGGAGCTTTCCTTGAGCATGGCCGAAGTGTGGGTGATAAGGTCAGAAGAAGGCTGTTGGCTAACTTTTTTTTTGGTTTTAAACTCTCACCTGGCTTACAGCAGCCCTACGACTTGTAGCGCTGAGCAGGATGCGTGCAGAGGAGCAGACTTGCCTGGCTGGTTGAACTTGTAAACTCAGCCCGTGCTACCCCAACCTGCTCTTGCTTGAAGAACTGAAAATAGCAGCCAGGCCCTGCTGACGGTGGGACTCTTCTCCTGCTGTTGCTGCACTCAGAGAGTTGAGTCTCTCCCTTCCTTCTCAGTGTTTCAGGTACCTGACTCCTGCCTCGCTCTTTGAGCTGTGTGGCTGATAGTGACAATCACGGCTGTGCTGTCAGGGGGTGACAGTCTTTTCTTTACACCCAGGAAGGCTGTCAGTGGGCTTGTTTAGCTGAGACACGGAGACTTCTGTCCACGTCCAGTGGAGCTGTCAAATTTCATCCATGTTTTATTAGTCATCTGCATTGCAAAATTGAGAAAGCATCTGCATTGGATGTTTTTTGGGTGCAGACCGACTGGGAATGTTCTATATGCTGAAAATGTCTGTTGGTGGGTGAGCTCTTGCAGTGCCAGTGAGAAGTCCGAGCACTCTGCCCCATGGTTAACCACGATCTGATGTGATTATACGACTGGGTTTGGGTTGGTTTTGAGGAAAAAGCTATCCAGTTTGGCCCTGATGGTATGTATGAAAGTTGCCTTATTATTGTGACTTCTGTGTTGTTTTTTGAATAGGAGAATTTTGGTCATTAATTTCTAAAATGAAGATGCAGCCATCACTTAATTTTCCCCTTTTTCCAGCCCCCAGTGTACATACACTGCTAACTGGTTGTTTTTTAAGCATAGAGCCAATTTTCTAAAAGTAACTTCTAACACGCAGATAAGATCTCTTCTGTGTGGTGAAGCGTGTTTACTATGAGATGAGTAAGGAGTCCCAAGATTCTGCCAGATTATTATGGAAGAGACATTAGATAGTTAAACATCATCTTAAAAATACTTCTTGTTACAACGCATGTCATTCCTAATTGCTTTAGCTGTGTAGTTGTTCCAAAAAATGTTTTAACTAGGTTATGGGTCTTTACTTACCTATAAGGGGAAATTAACCTTTTCTTTTCAGCCTGAAGAATTAAAGAGGCTGTGAACTTTTAACTCTGTTAAAAGCTCTCCGAGTGGCATATGGATCATCCCCCTACAATTTATTTGCTGTGCTTTGGGTTTTGAGGAATGTGGAACACAACACTGGAACTCAAGATCTGAGTTGAGGAAATTAGAACTTTTACCTGCAGGTCTCACCCTCCTGGAAGGAGGAGACGAAAAATCAGGTGTTTTTGGGGAGTCAGAGTATCCCGTACAGAAACGTTGTTCTCTGCCTGCCAGACTGCAGATACGGGCTCCATTGGGTGAAAGGAGCTTCCAGTGGCTTTACTGAGGCTTGTCTTCATTTGCTTAGGTCTTGGTTTAATTTCTTAATCTGTGGACTCTGGTAAGAGGGTTTCTCCAACCAGCAGAATTTCACCCCTGGTGCCTGCCCTCAGGAGTTCAGTGCTGACCAACCGGCCTCGGTGCTTCTCACTTGGGTTTGCCTTGAGATTGTCTTTTGGCCTGTGATTGATCGTGATTCTTTGGACGTGCTGCCTTCTTGAAGACAGAGCTTGCAGCTGCTGTGACTAAGATCTTTAGGGTGACTGTAGTTCAAGGTGCAGCTACTAAACAATTAAACAACTGAGTGCACTTAGAAATCTGGGTTGGAAACTATAGAAGTTTTGTTTGGCAAGTATTTCTCCCTCTCGTATATCAGCAAGCTGATCTGCCGCTCTGCAGTCAGTATCATGCTTTGTATGAAAGTCACGCTTTACTGTCTTCTGTGTTTGTTATTTTTTTTAATGTACTTTGTGGGAGGAAGTTTGACAAAATACTGTATTTTTCAACTCAGGCTTGAGCTTTCTGACTTCCGGCTCTACAGTTTTCAATTGTGCAAGAATAACTCCGACATATTAGCTCTGTCTTGTTCGTGTGCTGTAGCTCAACTAGAGTTACAGTGCATTTAAGTTTCTTTTTTTGGCTTCAGCTCGTATTTGCATGTGGTGTGCCTCAAGTTCACGTATAGAGAATTTTTCCATAGTCTAGAGGGTGTTTCTTTTGAGAGCTTTAACCAACTGAGTAGCTCTTGTGCTGCAAGAAAAGGAGTATAATTTATTACTGTTGGCTTCAGCTGATTGCTTAATCTCCTTGTGTAGAACTGAGATCACCCAAATTCCAGGCCCTGACAGGATCTGGGTGTTTTCAGACACTGCTGCTCCGATGTGAATGGATCTAGGAAGCAACTTTGCTTCCCATCATCAAATTAGGATATCTTCTTGATAATTGATAATTTGATGAGGAGTTGGGCTCAGTGATCCTTGTGACTCCCTTCCAACTCAGGATATTCTATGATTCTAATTAAAGCTTTTAGTAGAAGGAATTATGGCAAACCACGTGGTTGACTCAAAGCATGTGAGTAATCCATCAGTAATCAGTGAACCAATCTAAGCTTGGAGTGGTATTGCCGTATCCCTTCAAAGTTTTTGGAGAGCTTGGGGCCTAGAAATGATGCTCATATATCATCAGAGAGGAAGCTCTGCTATTGCAATATGTGTTGTTTAAGATTTCCTCTTGCAACCAAAATGCTGAAGTTTTTGGAAATGCTGCTGGGACTTGGAAGTCTTGAATAACTTGGAATCCTTCAGAGATACTTTAATCTCCCTTTATGATGGCTCTTAGGAAAAGATGATAGGGGTTATGCTACTCTTTGTGGAGAACTTACAAGGGACTCTGTTATCAAATCATGAACTTTAAACTTAATTTTTTGCCTTTCCTGTTAGGCTTCTAAAACTTGCTACAAGTAAAAATGCAGCAGAAGTAGGATGCCCTGGGTAGGGATGTGGCAGCAACTGCTGTGGGGTGCTCTTGGAGCAGAAGCTGAAATGTTCATACTTGAGTGTGGCAGCAGTGGAGTTCTGGGATATATATTTTATTGTCTAAAGAAATCGAGTGACTCGAGTGTGGATGATCCAGTGACGGTCCTTCCCTCTGGTTAAGTGATGGAACTGGATTTGTAGGGCAGGGGTGAGGAGAGCTGGGTCGGTGGGTATTTACTCCATGGAGGTAGGTTGGGAGGGCAGAGGGTTCTGGCAGTGAAGGTTGGCATGAAATTGTCCCTTAATACTGTAGGTCTTCAGAAATGCTCTAATACATGACTGAATTAAAACAAAAAAATGAAATATAAATATCTGTCCAATGGCACAGTTTCCATCTGATCTGTTCTGTTTATACAATGTATTATAGAGAGTTATAAAATGCGTAATGCTTATGAATTAATTCTAGCCCTTGGAGTATTTCCAGGCTATTTTCATATATAAGTTTAGGCAGTATTTCAAATAAGCTCCTTTTGTGTCTTTTTACTCCCTGCCTTTCCCGCCCCCAGTTCCACCCCCAGCCCGTTCCTTCTGAGTGTTAACTGTTGAAAGCTTAAGTCAAACAGAATCTAAAAATGATTTTAAGAGAGAAATGCAGCACACTGGCCAGAACTGGGGTTCGATTTTTCATCTGGTTTAAGCTGAAGAACGTGGCGCTGTCACTTGACAGTAATTCAGTGTATTTGTGAGCGTAGTGCAGTTGTAACCCGTGGAAGTGGGTTAAGAGCTGGTCACTGCTGTCAAGGCAAGAATGATTTGTATGTTTACTAAAATGCTTCACTTTGAGTAGATTTTTGAAGTGTTTTGAAACGTTAAGGTTATGCAACATCCATTGTGATAAGTGATTGAAATGAAGTGGCCAAGATGTCACAGTGAGATGGGGGACAGAACAGGTGGGGGAATGCAGGACTTCTCTGGGTGCCAGAGCAGAGCTCGGTCCCTTGGGTGGCACGGAGGGTCCAGCTTTGGCCGGGTCTGACGTGACTCTAGCACTTAGCAAGAATCATAGAATGGTTAGAGTTGGAAGGGACCTCAAAGATGATCAAATTCCAACCCCCCTGCCCTGGGCAGGGACACCTCCCACCACACCAGGGTGCTCCAAGCCCCATCCAGCCTGGCCTTGAACCCCTTCAGGGATGGGGCAGCCACAGCTTCTCTGGGCAGCCTGGGCCAGGGTCTCACCACCCTCACAGGGAGGAATTTCTTCCTGATATCCAGTCTAAATCTCCCCTCTTCCAGTTCAAAACTGTTCTCTCTTGTCCTGTCACTCCACTCCCTAACCAAGAGTCCCTCTCCAGCTCTCCTGGAGCTCCCTTCAGATCCTGGAAGACTGCTCTAAGATCTCTCTGGAGCCTTCTCTTCTCCAGGCTGAACAGCCCCAGCTCTCTCAGCCTGTCTTCACAGGAGCTCCAGCCCTCTGAGCATCTTGGTGGCCCTCCACTGGACCCGTTCCAACAGTTCTACATCCTTTCTATGTTGAGGACTTTTCCTGCCTTCTAGAGGAGAGGGTGGCTCTCCGGGGAGGGGTCTCCCTGGGCCAAGACCCCACATTGCACACCGCAGATTCCTTTGGTGGGTAGGAGGAAATGAAGGGTATGATGGGCAGTGGTTGAGAAGGTACCTCTGCTGGGTTGCAGGAGATGGCAGGAGCTCAGGGCTGCGAGGTTGTGGTTAATGGAAAGGAAGTGTTTATGTATAAACACTTGCGTTACCCAGGAACTTCATAAGTTGTGGTGGTTTTCAAGAGGCTGATGGTACAGCCCCAGATGTTGTAGGTCCCCCGTTAAGGTGGATCCTCTCGCCGTTTCTCTCCCGTGGAGCTGCTTGGTTTCTGCTTGCATGCAGATATCGCAGGGTTCCTGGTCGAGGGCGTTTGATCTCGCCTCCAAAAGCGGTTGTATAAATAGACCCTCTTCAGGATTGATACAAGAGGTTTTGGACAAAATACATTCTGAGGAGCTTTGTGTACATAGCTTTGTGTTATGGATTTCCTGGCTTCTGCTGCAATTGAACATAATTCAAAGCCTGTCTGAATTTTACTTTTTTTTTTTTTAAAAAAAAAGGTAAACATTTTCTGTGCCTTAATCTCGATGCAGTAATTTTCGTCTGGCTTGGAGGCAGTGCATTAAATTTTTCAGCACTGCTATTTGAAAGAGGATTGAACATAAATTGTTACAAAGCCTTCTGTTGTTTAAAAGAAAAAGCAAAATGCCTGTGCTGCACCAAAATGAGGTGTTTTACCTGTCTGGGGAATATAAGCAAGAATGATTTACGTGTTGAGTGTTGAGTTGACAACTTCTACGATGTTTAGGTTTTTCTTGTCAATATGTTGACAAATTTAACTGATCAAAATTATGTCCTGTATTAGGCTAACGAATAACCAATTAGGCATCTCTTGTTTATTGTGTAGCATGTAGCAAAAATATGCTGTAGTCCCGATACCCTTATATAACATAACTATTTTTACCTTCGAAAATCAACATGCTGTTATTGGAAATCATTGGTAATGGGCCAGTTCAATGATACCTTTTCTCATGGCCTGAACTTAGGTAATTACAGCAGTGTAAAGTGCAAGTTTAATTTTAGTCCAAGTATCTTTCTGTATTGGAAAGTAATATATTCTCATCCATATTTAATAAGCTGCACTTGGTGATGATGGGACTGTTCAGCCTGGAGAAGGCTCTGGGGAGGCCTGAGAGCAGCCTTCCAGTATCTGAAGGGAGCCTACAGGAGAACTGGGGAGGGACGGAAGTCAGGAAGTCTAGTGACAGGATGAGGGGTAATGGTTTTAAATTGGAAGAGGGGAGATTTAGATTAGATATTAGGAAGGAATTCTTTCCTGTGAGGGTGGTTGGAACAGGTTGCCCAGGGAAGTTGTTGATGCCCCATCCCTGGAAGTGTTTAAGGCCAGGCTGGATGGGGCTTGGAGCAACCTGCTCTAGGGAGAGGTGACCCTGCCCATGGCGGGGGGGTTGGAACTTGATGATCTTTAAGGTCCCTTCCAACTCTGACCGTTCTATGATTCTATGATTCTGTGATAGGTGGAAAAGATTAACCTCGGTATATTGGCGGAGTGATGGTCAGGTGCAGTTGCATTACGAAAGCATTACCCCCCCTCAACAGTGAGATTCATTAAAGATTATAAGGTATCTCTTCTTGAATGGAAATTCAGAGACTGGCTTTTTCTCAAGGCAGCAAGAGGTATTTTACTGCAGAAAGATTGTGTTTCTATTTTTAGCTTTGGGTACTGGTGAGGTGGAACAGAATATTTTTAGAGCTGCAGAAAATGCAGCCACTCAAGCTGGGTTCTTTTTTTCACTCTAGCGCTGTAGGGTTTTTCCAAAATAAAGGCTAAAATTGGTAGGAAATGTTCTTTATGTATTATTATTATCACTTATGTAATTAATCTATTCATTGTCTATACAAACACACATATGTATATATATACATTCATACAGAATTAAAGTGTTTTGATCCTGTGAATGATACTGTCAGGTGATAAAGTGGTTTTTGCTCAAATTCTGAAAATTTATTAGTGATGTGAAGCGTTTAACAAAACACACGACCAGCAAGGCATAATTGGGTCGCTTTCAATAGATACCAGTCTCCTACACTGTTTGGATCGTTACTTCAATGAGGTAAGCATGAAATAATTCAGGAAACTCTGGTGATAGTGAGTTGGTAAAAAGAATAGCTTTGAAGAAGAAACTCCGCTCTGGAATGTTTTTGCAATATTTTAGGCATTTTAGAGTGTGTTGTACTGATGTTGAGGATCTGTGGAGGCAACAGACCTGAGCTTGTGCGGGTTCTTCCTAAGTGTACGTACACATTTGCAAGAAAACATGGATTTGATTCATTGCCTTTACTGGATTGAAGCTGAATGAATGAATGAAGAAGTAGTAAATGCTCCCCTCCGCCCATCCCCCCTCCCCTTAAGCAGCCCCACAAAATAGGTGACATCCCAGTAATATAAGAAGTGGATTTTCGTGTGGCTTGTCTGAAACTGTTCTTGTTGACACCCATTTAATTACATAAGTCTGCTTGAAAGGCTTTTTATTACACTTTCAAAACCTGCCCTTTCAGATTTCTGAATTATTCAGGAAATTTTTTAGCAGTGGGGTAAAGTCGTCCTTGTGATTCACAGCATTTTTTTTATAATTACTGCGCCTTTGTTTTTTATATCTAAATTAAAATAAAAAATAATAATAAAAAAAATAAATCCATCAGGTATTTGTGCATTGTACCTGCTTTCTGAGATTGCAAAGGAAACTTGGCCTGTGAACCACGCTTGACTGATCCCCCCAGTTCTTAGAGTGCTAAAGAAAAGATTATAAAATTTAATAATTTGTAGTTATGAAGAAAACCACCAACCCCCGCCCCCCAAAAAAACCCCAAACCATTCCTGGCAACTTTATGAAGAATGTTCATGTTAACTCTGTTGTTCTGGCTCAATTCCAGCCTTACTAGATTATAAATTCTATTTTAATCCACTTGGTTTTCAATGAGAGATCTATTTTTGCCTTTCTTTTGTTAAATAATAATGGCTGCTTGCAGGGCACTGTTGCATGTTTCTAGCCATCAGAATTATTTTCTTGTAGAAAATGATATATTTTCTTATTTCTGGTTTTAGTCATACTCCAGAACTTTAAAAGTAAACAATGTGCTTGAGTTGCCAGGATCTGTTTGATGTTCCTAAACACAGCAGATACACCAGACAAATTAAGAGAAATCTGTTAGCTTTTCTGCACTCTTAAATTCCAGATTTTCAGTGTTTCTTCCTAAGAAATCTGAATTACTAAGAAATAGGGGAGATGGTGTAGTCATAAATGAGCTTGGAAGCTTAGTATTTAATAGTAAAGCTGCTAAATTAATTCTGTTTAATGTGTTCTGTTGAAATTTTCATGCATCGTAGATCTAGAAATAATAGATACGGGTATAAAAAGATTGCATGAAAACATATGGGAGATGATTAGAGAAAACCACAAAGAAAAAAACCCAGATTTAATCTCCCTTCTAGAGGATGCTTTTGGTTCTGTTTGCTGTGTATCACCCTTTCTCCTCGTGCAAGTCCCAGGCACACGGCTGAGGTCCTCCTCCCTGACCAGCCCCATCCGTGTCCCCTGTGTCCCCAAGACAAACCCCCTCCTGGCTCTTGATGGAAAGCTAGAAAATGGAAATTAATGCTTTTAACCACCAAAGCCCTTGTAAAACTTCCTTGTGCTTTCAGATGTCATCGCCTCGTGTTTCCACTGTTGTCACTGACCTCTTCTGCGAGTTGTTTTGTGTCTGGGTTAAACTCTGTTCTTTGCCATTTCTCAATACTGTGCTGAATGTAAAGATTAAATTTAATGTCTCTATAATTGGCTGAAATGTGTCCGTACCTCAAGGTTAGGCTTGTTTGTGGGAGCACACACTGAGCTGGGCAATTGGTGTTTAAATTTTGCTCTTTTTCTGGTTGGTAGCTAAATGTCCAAGGCTCAGAGCTGTATCCTAAGACTAATTCAGGAGCATGACTGTAGCTCCCCCTCAGAGTGATGGAGCTTCTTCTCTTGCTTTCTCTCCACTGCTCAATCTGTCAAGAGATTGACATCTTTTGATTGGCTTTTGGATCGTCTTTGTCTAATTAACAAGTTGTTTCTTCCATCTTTGGCCGTGCTCCCGCAGTAATCACAGAGATTGCTTGTACACAAAAGCAATGTATGGAAAACACGGCATGGATGTGTCAGTGCTGGTTTCCAGCTACGGGAGCATCAAGTGGCACGTGATGAAGTTCCTCTCCCATCACTGGGAACCCTTGATCCATCAGACCATAGAATTTTGCTTCCAGTTATTAAGACAAGTGGGTATGAATTCATAACCAGCTTAAGGAGAAATGTTGGGACCTTTTTATTTTTAGTCAAAACCAACAGTGGTAAAACCAACCCAAATCAGCCTCCCCTCAGCCCTAGAGCCTTCTTCCTCGCCTTTCTCGTCTTGGATGCATTCCTAGCTCAGAGGAAATATCTTCCCTGTAATACGCACAACACGGTTATTTGGAATCCTCAGATTTCTGTGGTATTTTAACAGTGATAAGTTTGAAGTGGCTATTGCTGTTGCAAAATTTTTTGATTCAAGCAGAGGCAATTTACCGTCTTGTAAATGTGCTAGAACTGTAGCTCCTGGAAAAAGCTAGAATTAGGAAAGAATGTGCTTTTTCTGCCATTTTAATGTATAATGCTTTGATTTGGTCAGTACAAGAGCATGATGGAACAGAGGATAGAAGTTAAAAACGCGCTTTTCAAGATCACATAATACTCTTTAGCAAAAAGAAGTCTTGCATCGATACCAACCAGTAACCACCAGAGGAAGGGGATTGAATTTTGGACCTTTGCTAATGGTTATTTGACTGCTCCCTTCTTTCTAACACTTGCAAAATTCTGTATTACCTGCTTGATTTTTGTCTTTAAATCAGAGTTGCTGCAAAACCAAAACAAGCAAAAAGATGAGCAGCTGAAAGGGAGGAAGATCACTTTTGGGTTTAGACTTCTTCTTTTAAAATCGCTTTTTAACCTCTTTGGATAATTAAGTTTTTTAAAAAAAGTTTTAAGCCGTAGTTAGATGTTCAGCAGCCTTTTTCTTCAATTTAAGGCGTTGGAATTCACAATAAATGCTTACAAAAACCTTGGAGAACTTCTCTGATAAAGCCAGAACTGACAATTTCTAGGGTAAAGCAAATAATACATGGGAGGAAAATAAAGCCAGCAGATGAAGACCACCTTTAACCATGTAAAAAAAATGGAATAATAGCTTGGGTTCATTCAGTTCTCCGGCCTGCTGCTAATTCATCTTTTATAACAAAAAATAGGTGCAAAATCATATTGAAGACTAACTGTTATAACAGATGTTCATTGTTAATTGTATACATTGTGGGTTTATTTCCTGCAAATTTGGTACATTGTGATAGCCTGAGTGTTTGCCTTCAGCCTTGATCAGCCTTCAGATCTTCAGCCCTGTGTGTTTCTCATTTGAAGAGATGTAATTGAGAACATATTTAAATAAAACTAGATGTTGGCTGTTGTAGGCAGGAGCCTCCAACCAAACATTAACCTGAGCAATATGTTGCACCCCAGCTTAGGTGATGCTTCTGGACATTACAAAAGCCCTTGTTATTGAGGGGGAAAAAATGGAAATACATGCATAGAAGTTGTTCTTTATATAACAGAATGCTCTTAAAAAGATGTATTATTGGTATATATTACCTCTTCTTGCCCGTCTAGCTTTAGAGCAACTGATAATGAGCGGCGTGTGGTTGTTGCATGTAATGGAATAAAATGTACAGATCTCGTAGCTTTGCCATGCGAGAAAGATATAAATGTAATTTTCTGAGATTGCTGCTGATAATATTTATACTAAGTCAATGTCTATTCTATTGTTGGTTCCAACCTACCACATGCTGTTTTTAACAAACTATCTGAAGTATCGCCCTGAAGTATTCACTCATCTGTCACTCAAGGATGAGCCAGGAAGTGTATTATAGTAAAACAAAATTATCGAGTGTTTAATACCAATATAGTTATTCATAACCTTATAAAATTATTAAGAATAATGAGATTCAATGGCAAACTTCCTACCACTTTCACGTCAATACATGTGTTGAGGATGATGTTGATTGAGCAGTTCTCTGGGGAGATGCTTCTTTTCTGAATTTTATTTACTTTGTTTTAGAAAACCATTTTCATTGCCATTGTGTATGGCTCTGTAGCCATGGCGAAGAGATGTCTTTTAGATATAAGCCCCGTTTGGGAGATGCTCAGCATTTTTGAGGTTGGGAGGTGATTCTCCCCCTCTACTCTGCGCTTGTGAGACCCAACCTGGAGTCCTGTGTCCAGCTCTGGAGTCCTCAACATAGAAAGGACATTGAACTGTTGGAACAGGTCCAGCGCAGGGTCACCAAGATGATCAGAGGGCTGGAGCACCTCTGCTGTGAGGACAGGCTGAGAGAGCTGGGACTGTTCAGCCTNCAGTTTTGGTGGGGTTTTTTTGGGTTATGGAGGAATGTGGCACAGAGTTGAAGGTCGTGCTTGTGTATGTCAAGTATTGCTTGCATATTATGTATTTGGTGCATTTAAGTCTGCAAAATACCTTACTGAAACGTGAGAAATGGCACGTGTTGCCCTTCTCAGTCACTCCATATTTTCACAGGCTCATCCAGGATCTTGTGCGTTAAAGGAAATAAAACAGTGATTTATGAGAATTCCTAAGAATTTTTAAAATTTACTGTCAAGAAACATTTAGCATTGTTACCACAACTGATAGAAAATCTTTAGTTGATTTGCCTGAGCTTTGCTGTTGTCTGTATCACTTCTTTTAATGTACACTTTACATGCTTATAAAGTATGTTTATTGTGGTTGTATTTACAGGAGGGTTTAAATGGCAACTTCCTCGTTGGCTCTGAAATTGTTTACAGGAACAGACATGTGTCATGCTATCGGGCTTGCCATAAAAATGTGTCTGTGTATATGTGGGGTCACTTGAATGAAAGGAGATCCTTCTGTTAATTATTCTCTCGTTGCTGTTTTTAAAGTGATGATCTCTTGTTTTCTTCTAGCATCAGATAATAGTCAGCGATTTCGAGAAACCTGCTTTGCATTTGCACTGACGCCACAACAAGTGCAGCAAATCAGCAGCTCAATGTGAGTGAGTTTGATTAGAAATACAGTCCTTTTAAATAAATAAAAAAATAAATAAAGAAACAAGGAGCTAGCTTACCCTATCTTCCATTTGAGATGGGATCTAAAGGACACAGATGTGCGCATGGTGCCTCAGAGAACACTTTTCAGGGGAATTCTCCTTCGTACGTAAGCGGATGATGAGGAAAAGGTTGAGGAAGAGAGAATTAAATACCACCACTGTCCAGCGAGTATCGGGCAGGTTTGGCTTGTGCTGAGAGCTGTACGAATACAGAACCCTCCTTCCTGCAGCCCTTTCTCACATCAGTCATATCCTTTGTTGAGTTCTTTATTTATTCGCTATAGAAAGATGGGATGTTGTAGTGACCCATCAGGATTTTCTCTATAGTATGCAAAAAAAAAAAGAGGAAATGGTAGAGGTCAGATGAGACTGTAAGTGATTTGTTTACCTTCAGAAAGAAAAAGTTGTACCTTCTAGTGTGTCTCGAGAGTGGTGGTTTGGCCAGAGGAAGAAAAGAGTGGGATACACTATATATACTGGAAAATTTGGTTTACATACATTGAACTAAAAGCTCTGACAAAATGCTGATGAACATGTTGTGTAAACAGTATGTTTTATGTTTTAACCTGTGTTCTGTTGTTTTTAGGGATATTTCTGGGACCAAATGTGACTTCACAGTACAGGTCCAGCTAAGGTGTGTATTTTTATCTGCTCTTAATGTTCTTCTTTTTTTTAAAGTACAATCCATGCTTTCCAGTAGATTGGGCTTTCCTTTATGGAGAAGAGTCTCATCTTGTTGTTTTCTTGAGAAAAGCTTTGAAAAGGGCAGACTTGACTGCTTGTCCTTGCTAAGTACAGCTCTCCTCAAGCTGCCGGTGGCCTGATCTCTGGCATGTCAGAAACCTGCATGTACTCCAGCTACATAGCCTGCTGATTTTCTACGAGTTGTTATTTTTAGATTCTCTGTATGCTCCTTTTTTTGACTCCATACCTGTCAGATTCCAGGTGCCTGGGCCTTCAAAATCCACCTGAGGGAGTTATTTTTCCTAGCAGAGATGTCAAACACAGGATTTCCTGGGCAGGGCAACCCGAGGTCTGCTTTTCTGTAGGTGCTGGGAGGCAAGACTTTGGGAATCACCAAACTGGGTCTTAACCTGTTGATTATTTTAGAGGTTTTGCCGAATGTGTTGGAAGTTGATTAAATCCTATGCAGAGCTGGATTCAGAGCTTGGTCCTGTCAAAAATGATTATTTTGCTTTCCATTCCCCGGGCCATGTCTTTATGGTGAGCTGTTGACCTGCCAGACAGAAAGCAATTGCTGTTGGGTCTTGCTTGTTGGGATTCCTTCTGCTGATCCACAGCTGGGTTGGCTTGGGATCGGATGGACAGAGGATGAGGGAAACCAGGAAAAAGACAGCCCCCACTTTTTGAGAGTAGTTGCATTTTAGGCTCAGCTGTGTTAAAAAACTGTACCCTGGTGTGATGGTACTTTTGCCGGGAGAAGGCAGGTCCTCTGGAAGAAATCCAGTTGAGTTGAGAGGCTCCTTTTGGTCTTTTGAATATCTATTGTTTGGGATCTTGGCCTACACACATTTGGTAGGACAAGGAAGGGTGTGTCTTATTTCGGTTCCGGCAGCAAATAAGCCTGTCTGAAGTTAAGTAAATAAATAAAATTCTCTGAACTTCACTAAAAAGCTTGACATAGGCGTGAGGATAGTGTTTGATGCTGTGGCTGAACAGCTGGCTGGTCTATTGAAGTCGGAGAAGGGACAGTTGAAGAGACTTTGAGTTTCGTCCTTTGTGGAATCCTGGTCCTACATCAAGAGGTCAGGCGGGAGCAATTGTAGGAAAGAAATTCGGATGATCGATGTTTTGTAATAGGAATCTGCATATCTGAAGGTGTCAGAGTCAGTCTGAGGAATTCAAGAAATCTGAGGAGGAACCTACAGCCATCTTGATCCAAACCTGTAATTTTCAGGAGGTTTTCCTGCTTAATGATCTGTACAACTAATTTGAGGACTGCGTTTAACGAGATTTGTCTTGCTTTCATAGCTCAGTGGGGAAAAAAAATGCTTCTAGGAAAAGGTGATCTTTAAATAATGTTAGATGTGAAAGATGATGGAAGCTCTTTGCTTTTAGGTTTTGTTTGTCAGAAACCAGTTGTCCACAAGAAGATCACTTCCCACCCAATCTGTGTGTGAAAGTAAATGGGAAACCATGCAGCCTTCCAGTAAGTAAGATGTTATTTTGATATTCATAATTGGATAGCATTATTAGGAGCTGTCTGTCAGAAATTAGCCTGAAAATTTATTCTAGCCTTTGTTTTCATGTTTTGGGGTATTTGAATGAAGATGGATAGATAAATGGAAAAGATAGTTAAATAAATTGCTTCTCAGGAGACCAGCCAATAGATCCAGAAAATTTATTCTGGGCAGTAAACTTTTATGTTTGACAAATACCCAGTGAGTCTGGCTGAAACTGGACTCTGTTTTGGAGTTTTTCTGTGCGGGGAGTAGATCATCACTGACCAAGAGGATTAAAGAGAAAAATGCTGATTTATGGTACTGGGGCAGCACACTGGATTGCACTGGGCAGTGTTAGCTGGGTTGGATATTGATACTGAGAAAGGAGAGATGGCAGGGGGGACTTTTGGTATTCCAAGGCTCTGCATAAGGGCTTGTAGAATACCTGATACTTTATTTATTGTCTGAGATATATGTATGTATGTGTATGTGTGTATACTTTATCTTTCTGTAAATTGAAAAGGGAGCCTGGTTGAGGTGAGACAGCTTTTATTGGGGCAGGATTGTGGCGAGAGGGGAAGAAGGCAAAACCAGCAGTTAGTTTTTTGTTTTGCTGAGGGGAAAAATACTTTGATTTCCAGGGCTACCTTCCACCAACCAAAAATGGTGTTGAACCAAAGCGACCCAGCCGACCAATCAACATTACCTCACTCGTCAGATTGTCCACGACGGTACCAAACACAATCGTTGTTTCATGGACTGCAGAAATCGGAAGAGTAAGTGACTTTGGTACTTTAATGCTGGCTGAAGCTTATTAGTTTCTGCTCTGGCATCTGTTTGAAAGATTTGAATGATAAGCAAGTTTAATTGCGCAGAAAATAATTCATGGTTTACAAGTAGGCTGTTCCTTTTGATTGTGTTACTTTGTGCCAGGCAGATAGGACGTGCTCCCTTAAATCAGTAGCCCTCACATTTTTTTGGTGTGATCTCTCCCTTTTCACCCCCCAGCCACCTCTCTTTGTGACTCTCTGAAGGCTCAGATATAAGATCAAGACACCCCATCATAAAACTTCTGTATGTTTGTTTGTCTTTAACTTCAAACCTCACGCTTTTCCTGGTTCCAGAGACTCGACAAACCTTATCTTGGCTTCAGCTGGTAACAGGCACGTGACGTTTAGGACAGAGTGGTCTTTTATAGCTGTGTAAATGTGGACACAAAGCACAGCAGCTTAGCCGGGCCCAGGAGGTTTAATTTGCCTCTTTTACATTTCTCTTCTCACAACTGCCATCCTTATACTTCATATTTAAAAAGTCGTGTTTTTATAACTTTTTTGTGTGTCTCTGGGGTGAATGTTACAATTGGTATTATAAAATTGCTCATGTTCCACTGTACTAATTAAATCTGGAACATGCTGCAAGAAGTTACTTCAATAAATTAGCCCGTGAATTAGTGCACTCCTTTCACTGATGGAGGGAAAAAAAATAATCTTGCTAGATATGCACCACAGAGTCACCATGGACTTGAAGAACGGTGGCTTTGCCGTTGCAACCATCCTGGTTTTAGAAGTCCTGAGAATTGGCCTGAGATGAAACCTGGTCCAAGAATTTGTCAGTGAGAAAAGACCAGGACTCCTGAACCAACCTTGGAAAAATGCTTACGGCCCAATCATGCACAATAGCCAGTTATAAAACATCACGGTGGTATTTCGTCATGGATTTCTGGTGGAACATAAAGCAGTCTGCATTCAGATGGTAGAATAAATAATGGTTGAATGGTTTATTTATTATTAAAAAAAAACAAAAAACAACCACTACCTTCTTTTATCTAGCAAGAACTGCAGGTATCAGAAACAGGTATTTAAAAATGGAGCTGTCTGGTTTACGTGGGAGATGTCCCTACACACGAGTGGATTGATCCTGGTTATTGCTCTATGCTTTGGCTTAACAATACCAGTGAGGATTTAAGGAAAAGAAATGTCACGAGTCTGCGTGGACTGTGAGCTGGTCACTTGGGAATGAGCTGTTTTCTCAGGCTCCATAGATATTTCAGTTCCAGCCCCATGTTGGCCAATTCCTAGCTTACAGCAGAAAACTGAAGATAGCAGTAAATTTATAGTGGATTTTGTAAGAATTTGGTGCTGGTCAGAACTTCCTTACTTACGAGGCATAATGCTTGCTGATGTGATTATTTGAGACCTTGGCAGTTAAATATGAGGAATTATTTTGTATTTGGATGTGCCTGTGTAGTGTGAAATTTGAATTCCCTTCTTCCCCTTCCCATAAGAGTCAGTTGCATGTCTCAACTGGTGTGCTCTACCTTTCCCAAAGTCATAATTGTGATTTTTACACAATCTGTTTCAAGAGCCTTTTGTACAAGATGCCTTGGGCAAGTTCCTAGCTTTGTAGATTCAAGCTGTCGGTAAATAATTTCACAATGTTAATTACCATTTTTCTAACTTCTCTACTAATTGAGGCATTAAACAAACACGTTAAAGCAGTAGTGGTTTTTAACGATGTGAAAAGCATTCATTGTAAAAAGAAAATATTTAAAATGTGGTCTTTCTGATTTCAATTTGTGTAATTTTATGGTAAGATGTATTACTGAGATCCCATCTTTGGATTCTGGTGGCATCCTAAATAATGCTGGATGTCACAATTGTATGGATTTTTTGTTTTGTTTTCTTAGTGGAAACATACGTGGCAGTTGCTGGTGGGGGGAAGACTTTAATTTTTCAATTTTAAGTGGTGAGTGTGGCTACAGGTTTAGTGACCACTGTTTCTATCAAAAAGGAATCCATGTCTCCTCCTGTGAGAACACAAATTCTGTCCTTTTCATTTTGGGAGGTGAGGGGTGCTGCTGATGAACACACAGTACAACATCACACTTTCAGAAGGACAGTTATTCCCTGCTGGTGTGGGTAGCTTACAAGAAAATCGAGAGCTTCAGTAGTGTCAGGCTGTGGTTTGAAACAAGTTGGCGGTGCCAGGGAGAGCTCTTTGCCTGGTCTCCATCCAACCTGATTCTATCCCAGATTCTTCTCTGTGGTGGCAGAAGGGAGGCATCCTGGGCTTTTTGCTCACACTGAAAAGGCACATCTGTTCTGTTAATACTGATGAGGGGAAAAGACCTAGTCTCTTCCAGAGGGGAAGGATGGATGGTTGGGAGTGGTGATTTCTTGCCTGGTCTGACTAAATTCAGCTAAATTCACTAGTGTACATCTTGGCCCCACTGAACTCCTGAACTCTGTAACTCCTTCCTTCTGTTAAACCTCACCAGTGGAGTTATGTTGGCATTTCATAGGCAGAAAGTGCAGGAAGATAAGAAAAAGCTGGAACAGTGCTTCAAGAAATACAGCAGCTGATGCATCTTTTTATACATTGCTTTTGAAGAGGCATCACTGCTGATTTTTCTATTTTGAAAATAAAACAGACTTTTACTAAACAAATTATTATTTTTTTTTAATCTTACTTGACCAGGCAGCTTCCTCTAAATGTATTGACACCACTGTCGTACCTGACATTATTGATGTAAAATTTCCCTGCTTAAATGGGCTGTAGACTGCGTGTCCTGAGTTAGGTGTGAATCTTCCAGAAGTGTCCTGAACACTGGTTTAACGGCTTGCTTTGCAGCTAAATATAATCTCAGTGAAGCGTAAAGTCACTTTTGTTGCATCTCTCAAACTCCAGCCCTGGGAACTCTTCTGAAGCACGACGGGTTTTCTTTGGTCTGAAAGTTTTGCCATCTAAAGTCTTGTAGCTGCTTTAGAAACAATTCCCCTGTAATGGCATAGCAAATTGCATAAGCGTTGTATAAAACACAAGCTGTCTTTTGATTGAAACAGTTGGGTTGTTTTTTTTTACTTTGATCTTTTTCTTGTGTTTTCTAGAACTATTCCATGGCAGTCTATCTGGTAAAGCAGCTGTCCTCCACGGTGTTACTGCAGAGGTTGCGAGCAAAGGGAATACGGAACCCTGACCATTCTAGAGCACTAAGTATGTCTGATGTACTACTTATTTAAAAAAAAAAAAAA
>VXBW01004162.1:79243-94640 GCA_013400375.1 Thinocorus orbignyianus
AAAAAAAAAAAAAAAAGGAAAAATAGCTTTTGTAAAAGGAGATTTGAAATAGGACCGTACTGACTGAGGTTTGGACTTCCTACAATTCTCTGGGTTTTGAGAATCTGATAGTGGCGTTCTTTGTATTCAGTTCCAATTCAAAGACTCAGAGGCCTTTGTTTGTACTAGGAGCCGGTCCAGAAACCCTGTTGACACTGTGAAGGGAAAAATGCAAGAGAATCTCTTTCAGTTCAGCCATACTGGCTTTGTTTCTTCGGAAGAGAACAACCGTATTTATATAGTTAACTGGTAATTCAGTACCTCAGGCAAGCCCAACTAAATGCCTGATACTGAACCTTGATGCTGACGTGCTGGAGGAGAGTCTTCATCAACACAGGTTTTGTTCCTTCGGCTCAGCACTGTGGACTCAGCTCCTGGAGAGAGAGTATTTAGCACAGTCCTGCTCCCAACCCCCTTCCAAATTTATTGTTTTCTCTGACAAGTGCATGGGGGTCTGAGTTTGTACCATAAAAATGCAAGCAAAACCTGCTGCATGCTGCTTTTTCAGGGGGAGGGTGAAACTAACACTCAGATCTGTTGTATGCAGCACAGGACCTTCTCCAAAAGGGAAGAAATGAGCCCACCAGTAAATGCTACAAAACCAGTGGTATATTGTGTTGGGCACTAGCTCGTGCTAATGTGGTATGATGATTTAAACACCATCCAGAGAGTTGCCAGGTGGCTACTGCTCTCTGTGTGCGGGTGAGAATGAGCCTGCAGCCCCAGTTCGTAGAGAAAGAAGACCACAGAACTACCTTGTTCATTTAACCAATGATTGCTTATAAAACACTCCTTCTAAGTAAAAAGCAGAGGATGGTTAGAGGTGGAAGGCTTCTGTAATGCTAGTATTTCACTGTGCCTATTTAAAACCCAGGCTTTGTCAAGGCACTTTGGATTTCCTGTTTCTCAATTTGCTTTTTAATGTTAAATCACAGGATTGCGTGACGAGTATTTCAGGGGTTTACAGTGGTGCTTCTCTGGGTGAGGGTTACTGACACCTTTTTTTTTTTAATGTGCTTGAAATTAACAATCAAGTTAATATAGCTCATCTTGTTGGTAGATTTTAAATATCTTGCAAGTACAGAGTTGCATGTGTATGAAAAGAGATATCTCTGAATAAATATATCTTAGGGAACTTGGTTTAAAATGAACTTTTCCTGCCTTTCACTTTCTTCATTCCCATCTTTTATGATGTTTCTAGGGAGTAAAGATATATTACATGTTTATTGTGTGAGAATAGTCACTGCTGCTTGTTTGCAGTAGAGCCGGCAAACTGAGAGTTCAGCACAGGGTTTCAGATTTGTTTGATTTCTCTGTCATCTGTGTTTTAAATCAACTGAAAACAAACCTTTTCTTCTTTCACATAACAGTTAAAGAGAAACTGACTGCTGATCCAGACAGTGAAATAGCAACAACAAGCTTAAGAGTTTCTCTTCTTTGTCCAGTAAGTTGGTTTCTTTTTTTTTAATTTTATTTTTAATTGCCTCAAAACTGATTCAGATCAAGTTGTGGCTTTTCTGGGACGTGTTTGGTAGAGGTATACCCATGTGTTCATTTGTGTATCCATCGCTGTGCTTAAGCATGTGATAGAGCCCTGAGAAAACGAGTATTCCATTAACTTGAAAATACTCTTCAAAATGAGATGTAAACATGTATTTAAATCTGTCACTGGATCATCTGAGTGTGCAGTTTGGGTCCTTGATTTTGATAAAACCCCTCTCAGTGATCAAGCAGGGGAGCGTGACTGTTCAGAACAGCTCTTTAGCCAGTGTCTGCAGCCAAAGAATTGAGCATCTTTTACCTGAAATTGATAATATCCCTGGGTGCGCTTTGGGAATTCAATATAGATTAAAAATGAAGCGATGTTTTGGGGTTATACAAACAAAATTTATTGGAAATTCAAAGTGGGGTGATACAGTTCCAGTGAATGTGGAAGTGGCAGAGACTCACTGCTTTTAAACCACGGAGATGCAGGGAGCAGCAGTGGTTTGTTCTGGGGTTTTTGTTGTTCTGGGCTGAACTGCACAATATTAATATTATGTGCACTTTTTGAGGCTCAGGCACCTTCAGAATCCTTATTGTCTGTATTGATTGACGCAGTATCTTTATTGCAAGATAACTTTTTAACCTCTTTTCAGGATTAAGGATACGGCTGTTTCCTGGTTAGGCTCAATCTGGTCAAGTTTGACACGAACTTTTCAGATTTGAAATCTAGAGAAGAAAACTGGCTGCCTTTATTCTTGCAAAATTGAAACTTATTTCTCAAGTTATTTGATATCTTAAACTCTACCAATGTATGGATAAACTTTTAGAGATCTAAGCTTTGCTCTCTAAAAAGCACAATTGAGATTGAGGTTATGTTTTATAGACATATTAGGTTATTGTAAATCTTCTAAGTGTGGTATTATCGTGATCTTTGATCTCAAGACTGCCTGCATCTTGCCCTTGATGGTAGCTCAGCAGTGACATTTATAAGGAAGGTAAAAGTCAGCTGTAAGAAAGATGCAGGGATTGCATTTACAAAATAAAATCCGGTTTTGTAAACTGAGAGCCTCGTAACCTCTGATCCTACATATGAACTTATTTGTCCCGTTGAAGCTGCTGCAGGTGTGGGGCACAGTTGTTAGAGCTGAGTGCTTGTTGTGCTCTTAGCACTTTGTTATTCCACAAAACACAATAGTCCTGCTGGGTTTTTGTCATTCTTTAGGCACGATATTCTTGCCACTTTAAATTATTTTCCAATACAGACAAAAATAGTAATCCCTTAGTAGGCATGAAGTGGCTGTGAGGGTTTAGAAGGGCCTATGTATTAATTAATTATCTTAAATTAATCTTCATGCATCTTCTGGAATTACAGATTTTTACATCACTTGTACTAGATTTGTCAAAACTGCTACTTCAGGCAGCTATATTGCTTTATAGATTGTTCCTTGGGAGTTTTCTGACACACTTCTGTCTGTCCTGACAGCCTCCATGACTGGCAAACATTCTTCTGCAGTGTTTTTAGATGCCTTTATTTTTTTTCCTTCTCTTTCTTTTTTCCCTTGATGACTGCAGTTCAGATGAGTTAGTATTAGAGTAGGGATATCCTCTACAATACTGCTTTTCGGACTGTGAGTTGTCTGATGCCTAAAGGTGGCCAGTTCTGTTTTGCTTTCTTGGAGTTCTGCCAGGGGTAAAAACAAACCAGCAATCAGACCTTAGGATGTAGCACTTCTTTGTGGAGGGCCACCAAGATGCTCAGAGGGCTGGAGCACCTTCGCTGTGAGGACAGTCTGAGAGAGCTGGGGCTGTTCAGCCTGGAGAANCCCTACCTTTGTCAGTGTTTCCTCTTTAAAATTTACTACTTTTCTGATAGACGTACAAAACAAAGGCTGCAGCAGATTATTTTGAGCATGTTTGTTTCATTTTAATAATGTCTACAAAACATACGTCCTTGACTCTTCCCCTCTCCCCCCCAGTATGTTCCTCATTTAGTGCTGGCTGGTTTTAGTGCAGCTCTTGGAATAATCCATCATTGCAAAATCCCGTTGGGTCGGAGACTGCACCTTTCAACCTGTCCTATGAATAGAAAGGTTATTTGGCATGAGTCAGACCCTCCTCGAGTCTGAATGTAATTTTATTGCAGCCTCTGTATTTTTACTTGCTAATTTGTAAGCATTTGGCTCAGGGACATGTTTGGTATTTTTGTAAATATTTTTGTGCTTGCTTTCTAATGCTTGAGTGGACAGGGTGTGGAAGTACACATCCAAAATGCTGATTTGGTCTCCAACAGCAGAACCAAAAATGAAAGACCTGGTGCATCTTCAGCCCTGGTAATGCTCTCCCACCTCATTCACTCTTCCGCCTGCATACTTGGAGAAAATAAATGGGATTGCCTATCTGGACTGGGGGGGCAGGTTTAGATTCTGTAATCTTATTTTTTTAAAATGTTTTTTTTTTTCCTCCCCTCAAAAAAGCGCAGAGAGGCGGCTTCCTCTGGGTTTGTTTTGGATTGCTGCTGAGCTTTTTTTAGCACAGAGGCCTGCTCTCCCTCTGAGAGCGGGGAGGACGCAGAAAAAGCCCTCCTTAACTATTGGCTGGATCTCTCCAAGATGCAGTAGGCGAACGGGCTGGAGCGAGCATGTGTTTCAGGAAGAGACACTTGTATTCATGCTCTTTTTATTCTTTATTTTATTTCCCCCCTACCCCTCTTAAAATAAAAATCAATACATCTCAGGCTCTGCAGCCGGACCGAATATTTTGCTGCCCAAAAATTCAGAATCTAGCATTTTACTGTAGGTTCTGCAGCTTTGTTTACACATCCTTAACTCCTGATCGGGGTGCATTTTCAAGCATGAAGGTAGCAATGTTTTCTGTGCTTGTAAAATAAATGAATGCAGCGTTTCTTTGGCTACCGCCAGACTGGAATCAAACCAGTAACGGTGTTGGGTAACAGGAGTTTTTCAAAAGTTGGGATGCATCGCTTCTTCTATGACCTTTTTTCTTTTGTCAGTTCTGCCACAGCTTGGCCAGTGTGGCAGAGCTGAGCCGGGAGGTTCATGCCAAAAATGGGAAAGGAGACATCAACTTGTTAACACTGAAAACGCTGATTTTTATCTGCACGCCTATGGCTTCGGTGAAACCGGACTACTGCTTAGAATCAGAGCCACAGTTTTTGTACCAAAAGCTTGTGAAAATGTTTCTGGTTGAAATCTTTTTTCTTTTTCTTTTGCTCAGGAGATGGGTATTTATGTTCTTCCTACAGCACATGTCTTTGACCTTCCTTATTTTGATTTTTACATCACATACAGGCACCCAGGTTTTATCCCCGGTATCCTTACTCTTGATCTTCACTGAGCGAGGAGACTTCTTATTGTGCCCAAAAGACAAATGAGGCATTGACCTACCATCTGGGAGTTAAGAATTCATAACAGACATGGATCAGGGGGGCCTTGCTTTGTTGGGGGTTGATTATGTGATAGAAATAATGTGCTTGGTCATGGATTTTGGGGGAGGGGGTGCCAAACACATGGCACATAGAGCACCTCCTGCTGTCTGAGCTCTCCACCACCATTACTGCAGGCTCCCCTGGGAGTTCTCCGCTCCCCTCCCATCTGCTGGGGAGTTGTGTGACAGTGACTGAGAGCCAGAGGGAAGAAAAATAAGCAAGATCCTGCAGTTTAGCTGAATTTGCTGGGGATGGGCTGCGGGGATTTCTGCTTACAGGGGATGGAAGGGAAAAAAAAAAAGAAGGCAAAAAACCCTCCAAGCATCATGGAGGAAGTGGTGGACTGTGAGTAGAGCCTTTGTTCTTGATATTGTTTTTAGTTTTCTGATGTTCTGAGATTGAGTGCCATCCTGTGGCACCCGTCTTGAATTGCTCAGAATCAGTGTGTGTGACCACAGCGCTCCCTTAAGCCCTGCTAAAAACAGGTCCTCCTCCTGTCCCCTGCTGGAATTGGCTGAAGGTCTTTAAATGAAGTCATCGTGTGTGCTTTAGTCAAATACATCTAACTTCAAAATCCTCAGTATAAGTAGTTCTTAATAAAGAATTATTTTGTTGGGTTTTTTTATTGTGGGAAGAGCCTTGTTTAGACATTCCTGCTTTTTACCTTAAGTGTGGTCAGCCAGTGCGACTCCTCGAGCGCGGCGCCAGCACTTTGCCAGAAAACAACTGCTTGGGTTTGGGTTTTTTTTGAGGATTAATTTCAGATTAATTGGAAATATGCCTTTCGCTGCCTAATCATAGAATCACAGAATGGTCAGAGTTGGAAGGGACCTTAATAATCATCCAGTTCCAACCCCCCTGCCATGGGCAGGGACACCTCCCACCAGCCCAGGTTGCTCCAAGCCCCATCCAGCCTGGCCTTGAACCCCTCCAGGGATGGGGCAGCCACAGCTTCTCTGGGCAACCTGTTCCAGTGCCTCACCACCCTCACAACAAAGAATTTCTTCCTAATATCTCTTCTAAATCTCCCCTCTTCCAGTTTAAAACCGTTATCGCTGTTGTATGTGTCAATGTTTTATGGCCTGGGTGCGTATTGATCTATCTCTCCAAGTCAAGATACTCCTGTTCCACTGTTTAGCCTGAACACCCGCTGTGTGTCACGCTCCTGTGTTACTTGCTTGGTTTAAACACTCCGTGCTTTTTATATTAAACTTGGGGAAGCTCCGTCCTGGTCTGCAACACCTCACTGTCCTGACCTTTCTACAAGTTCAGGTAGTAGTTGTGATGGCTGATACACGGTCAGTGGCTTGAATACATGCTGATCTGTGAGTGGGTAGGAGAGGACTGACCCATATCCCTCAACTTTTAAAATACTAATGAAGAAGAATTCTTTTTTGTGGTTTGTTCAGGACACTGGTGTGTTACAGGTGCTCACAGAATTCCTAAATTTGTTACCGGAATATGGAAGAATGTATCCTTCCCTTTCCTTCATCAAATGTAGTTAAAATTCTGATGTTTAGTAAACTCTTCCATGCGATAATCAACCCTACAGGAAGGAGGAGAAGGTGTAAGTGACATGTATTTTAATTAAAGTTTGGATTTGTGAGAGTTCGGGAGTAAAACTCAACTTGGCTCAGTCTCTTTTCAGACAGAAAATCCGTGTTTGTTAATTTAACACCAAGATGATGTGTTCTTCTTCTTTCTTTTTCCTCTTAAAGCTTGGTAAAATGCGGTTAACCATCCCATGCAGGGCCCTGACTTGTTCACACCTGCAGTGTTTTGATGCCACTCTGTATATTCAAATGAATGAGAAGAAACCAACCTGGGTTTGCCCTGTCTGTGACAAGAAGGCTCCCTATGAACATCTCATCATTGATGGGTGAGTAAAGCTTGACTCAACACGAAGGATGTACCTTACACTCTCTGTGTTCTGGTTTTGTGCTGAACGGAAAACAGTACTCTGAAATCTTGGTTATGTGCTTCTGACACGTCTCAAATTATCACGTCCTTTAATTGCCCTGCCATAGGTCAAGAATTACTGACCAGGTGGGTTTTTGGATCAAAGAACTGTGGGATTCGTTGTTCCAGGCTTCACCCTAAAACAGCAAAGACTAAGAGTAGGAATTATGAAAACAATGCATTTTCCTTATTTCTTCTTGTGTTTCCAGATGTGGCTGTTGGAGATGAGGTGATATAATTGTAGCATCCTAAAATTCTATTTCTAGAAGATGTTTCAATCCATGAAGGATGAACTTTCTCTCTAATTAAAGCAAAGCTCTTTCCTACGCAGAACCACATGAATATTCTTGGTCAAAAGCTGGAATTTCCACTGGGAGTGATGTGGTGCCAGGATCCTAAAAGTTTTAGGAGACAGAGCTAGGAGAAGAGGCTGCAAGTTTACGTACTCATGCTCAGCTTTTATTAGGAAATTTTTGCTTAAAATGTCTCGGGAAGTACTGGTATTTAAGTACCCAGCTGTGTAGTCTCCTTTAAGATATGGATTTCCTCAGTTATATGTTGTCAAGGATAAGTAGGAGATGATGATTTTTAATATTAGTTCACATTCTTCCCTTGTTTTGGAAAGTGGAGAGTTCTGTGTCACGACCTCTGTAAGATTCCAGTCTTGGGGTTCTTTTAAGTGAATGTGCGGTTTTTTATTTTTGATAGTATTTTAAATTGTGGCTCCTTTTTATCAAGGAAGGAGATGAGAGGAGGGTAGAACAATGAACATTTTCAACTCTCTTTAAGCACCACTTCAAACTTATACTGACTAATAGAGAGAGTGGAGCAAGAAATGAGTAAAGCTCTTTTGGAGGACCAATATTAAAGGTTTTTGATTGACAGGTTGTTCATGGAAATCCTGAAGTATTGCACAGACTGCGATGAAATTCAGTTTAAGGAGGATGGGTCCTGGGCTCCTATGAGGTCGAAGAAGGAGGTGCAGGAAGTAACTGCATCTTACAATGGAGTTGATGGTAAGTCCTGTTTCGGGATGGATGGACCAAATATGCTTATTTTTTGCATGTGTTTGTCTTTTTTAATAATAATTTTGTGAAAAAGATTACTTGCATAATACCTGTTTGGGGCTGATGATAACTCTAAGCTATTATCAACGCTACGTAATTGTGTTGTCTTTTAAGTTCTAAACTTGATTTATGAAGGCATTGTAACATGCTGTGATGTTTTCAGAGTTGTGGTGGTGGTGTAATCTACACATTATAATGTTGGCTTGCTTTCTGTAGGATGCATAAGCTCTTCCTTGGAACATCAGGTGTCCTCTCACCAACAGTCAAATAAAAATAAGAAAGTAGAAGTCATTGATTTAACCATTGATAGCTCATCGGATGAAGAGGAGGAGGAACCATCTGCGAAGAGAAACTGTCCTTCCATATCTCCAGCATCGCCATTAAATAATAAGGGGTGAGAATAAAATGTACCGGCCAACGCTGAGAACGTGTAGTCACAATGCAGAGCATTGACCAATTTCAAAAGAAATTACATCTAGAAAGTTCTGTGTTTGGATTATATTCTGATTTAGTAGCTTATAGCAAATGGATTGACCTCAAGTTACAAAGCCTGGAAAGATTGGAATAGCAAAAGTGTGTAACACATTACAGTTTTTTAACTGTATTTGTGAAAATGAGTGTAAAATGGTGCAAAACTTTGTGGTTTAGCAGCACGTTTTTTGCAGATTTGGAAATGTTTTTCTTTCATAGAGAAATATGAAAGCAGCAACATATATAGAGAGAGAGGAAGGAGAAACATGGGTGTGGTGTGGGAGTGTGCAGCTTTTACTGGTGATTAGTGGCAGTAGCATAGTAATAAAGAATGCCAGAATAACCTGATTACACCTAAGTAGCCAGGCTGTTAATAGCACCCTGTTTACATAAACACGTGGGGATGAAAACTGAGGCTAAACCGAAGGGATCCTGTTGTTGAACTGATTACTGTGCTGGTGTGTTGCTGATTACTGCTGATGTAAATGACTCAGTGATCACTTAAAACTCCTCAAGACCTTCTTGGCTGTCTTCCATTGCTAATTACCTTGTAGAGCCTATCTGTCCTGTTGTTATGCAGATTTGTACCTTTTGGGGGAGGTTGAATATACCTTTAGAATTGTCTTGTCCTGGCTTGGGAGTATTTGTAGCCTATTTGCTGCAGAGATCCTAGTACCGTTTATAACAAGTCATCAGTTTCTACTGGCTGAGACTGAGCTGTGTTTTGCTTCAAAATTAGCTAGACATCCACTGTTTGGGCTGCACTGAGATGCTTTCTAGTCAAGCTTTGAAATAATTTAAGGGAACTGTTGTTATGTGCTTGTCACAAAGCTCATAATGCATATTGAGAGGTCAACTTTATGTTGAATTTGAAAATCGACGTACCCTGCATGGGACAGTTAACAGAAGTCTTCAGATGCTGTTCTTCTAATGTTAAAGCCAAGACTTATGTTTTACGCTTGTAACCGACCTTTGTTTCTTCCCAGCATTTTAAATTTACCACACCAAGCATCTCCTGTGTCGAGAACACCAAGCCTTCCTGCTGTAGACACCAGCTACATCAATACATCGCTTATCCAAGACTACAGGCACCCATTCCATATGACGCCCATGCCTTATGACTTGCAAGGTGAGCTTCTGACTCTTTGTCAGCTCTACGTGCAGCTCTCTGAGCAGAAATAACTGTCAGAAAAGAATTTGAACATGCAGTCGTGTGATAGTCCAGTAGCAAAAAATGTTATTTTGCAGCCACAGAGGATGGGGAAATTTAGGTTAATATCTTAAGCTTTTAGAAGGTTCATGGTTTGCAAGAGAGCCTGAGGTGTCATCAGTATTGTGTTGGTTTTATTTCAAAGTAAACAGTGGGAAAATGGGGAGGCACTTGCTTATTTTGAGAAACTTAATCTTTTTCTTTGGCTCTTCACAGGTTTAGATTTCTTCCCTTTCTTGTCAGGAGACAATCAGGTAAGTCAAGGAAAATCAAGTCATATGGCCGATACTCTTTTCTGAGAAGGACTTGCTGGTGTTGATGTTCTAGGCCAGGAAGGAGCAGGTGTAAATGCAGGCAGGCTGCAGCTTTATTTTATACACGTAGAAACTGTGACCAAACATAAACATTATCTAAATTCCTGTGGAGGAAAAGGCAAGGGCAGCACTGTTTTTTCTGAGGCTGTGTGCCGGTTCGTGCCGTGTTTGCCACCTTTCTGTAAGTGCTTACTGACATGGCCAAGATTGGTTCTTCCAGTTTTGGGAGCCAAGCAGGTTGTTCTCAAAAGGAGTCTGGGTTGGCAAGTCCTCCTGCCTGATCGCTTTTCCTTCTGTGGATCCAAGAAAAGAAGGGGGCTGGGGTGACTCACCTGCTCTTTGTCCCTCTGTGTCTTGCAATCTTGAGTAGGAGAATTGCGCTAAACGTAGAGGGATGCTTTCGTATCATAGCTAAGACCAGAGCCTGCACTGTAGAACTTGATTCAGAAAAGCTGCCTTGATATTCAGTAAAATATAGATAGGAGAATTATTCTGAAACAAGTAATGCCCAAGTCTGATGCTGCACTGATAGGGGAATTATGCCAGGAATTTGGGGGAACAAGGCTGAATAGCTGGTGTGGATGTTTCATCACAGTGGGAAGAAATACAAAGAGCAGAATTTACCCTACAGAGAGATTGTATTTAAAATCTGATCCTTGATGGCTAAAGTTCTTGCCTTTCACAGGCTGCCCATCTAAGAGTGCGCCTGGGGACAGCCCTTGCTGCCACCTGAAGGGACTCAGCATCCCATTTCCAAATGCATTTTGCACAGAAGAGCTTTCCTCCCCCAGCAGGGACTGGCACCTGGTGTCACCAGCTGTGCTTGGTCTGTGGCTCCTGAGGGGGGGAGAGGGAGAGATAGCAAAATGTTTCGTTGAATTTGGGGGAATTTTTCCACCAAGGAATTTTTTTTGAAGAGGCAAAAGAGCGCTGCTGCTTCCTGTTTTGGATGTTTTGCCGTCCTGTTGCCTTTCTAGTGTTTGCTCTCACTAATACTAGTATTTCCAATTTCTTTTGGCTTCAGAAATCAGGGGCTGCAGAGGTAAAAGTTCACTGCATCGGTCCATTTACCTGACAGAAAGGTTGAGTAGCCGAGCTGGTGTGAAAGCCAGAAGCTGTCAGAGCTTTAGCTAACGAATATTTTTCTTTTGTTCTGCTCTGCATCAAAAGATAATACGGTATCTGAAATGTAACTTGCAAATGTTGTTTTTCCCCCCCCAGCATTACAACACATCCCTTCTTGCCGCGGCAGCTGCGGCAGTTTCCGCCTCAGATGATCAAGAACTTTTACACTCTCGTTTTTTCCCCTACACTTCATCTCAGATGTTTCTCGATCAGCTAAATGCAGGAGGAAGCGGTTCTCTGCCGGCCACAAACGGTAGCAATAGTGGCAGTAACAGCAGTCTTGTTTCCTCCAACAGCCTGCGAGAGAATCATGGGCATCCAGTTGCAAGTAGGAGCAGCACGGACACGGCGTCTATCTTTGGTATCATACCAGACATTATTTCATTGGACTGATTTTTTTGGAGTCGACGAACTCGTCGGAGGAAAAAAAAAATCTTTGTGCTTGGTTTTACTTTATGTTAGAAACATAGACAAGGTTTTTTTGTTTGGTTTGTGGTTTTTTTCCTTTTTTAGGGAAAAAAAAAATTTATGTGTACAGAGAACAAAAGTATATTTTCAGTTTTACTTTTGTATATAAACCTAAGATGGCCTCACTGGTAAAAATAAGAAAAAAAAAAGACAAAACAAAAAAAAAATAACAAAAACAAGGAGCTTCAGTTCATTTTTATGGATGTTGAAGATTTTACACCTGTGCATTTGTCATGTAAGTTACTTTTTCCTCCCTCTCCCCCCATAGTTTGGACAGGAATGGCATTATTTTCTTCACAGTAAGATAGACGGGAAGGGAGCTGAACTTTTAAAGTTCAAACTTGTGAGAAGGTTTTTTTCTCCTCTTGGAGATACTTCCCTTTGGTGGAATCTAATTCCCTCATCCCATATTTAGTGCAGATTTTATTATGCTTAAAGCGAAATAAACCCTACCCAAACCGTTCCACAGCATCTCCTCTGTTTGCAGGACATAGCCTTTCAGGAGTGGGTTTGGTTTCTTGGGATTCTTTTTTTGGTCATCTCTGGTTCTACATGACCCTCTATTCAGACAGATTTTATATATAGAGATATATATTTTAAATTCCATTCTTTAATTGCAAGCTCATTAGTGCACCAATTTTTCTTGAGGGCCAGACTCAATAGAACCTCAGGCTGAGGATTTACTTGGCCGTGCTTATGTGGGATGAGAGAGGGAATTTTTATAGAATCTAGCCCCGAATAAAGGCGTTGCCACGTTGGACCGTAGGATTTTGTTTCTGAGAACTTATTAGGAAAACCTTTTAAATGAGCATAAGATCTTAATCAGCAAATTATTAAGCATGTGTCAGATTTAAATTTGTGGAGCTGCTTGTGCTTTAAAATTAGCCATGCCTGTGTAAATGGCCTGTGGAACCGAGGCCTCTCTTCTGCTGTCTGGAGAAACCCACTTTTAGCTCTAGTAGATGAAATTTCTGCTTAAAAGTGAACTTGTCAACAAAAGGAAGAAAATACAAATACCAACACACTTACTGCATGGCTTGTGCGGCTGACAACGGTCTGATATGCTGTCTTCTGAGTTCACCCTCACCAAAATTAATATTTAAATGTTCCCTGTGAGTCTCTTAGACCAAAAACCAACCCAATAAGAACACCCCAGCCTGTAGCCCGTGGACTCAACTGTTCTGCTGCCTATCGGAGTCTCTTAGGGTAGTGGGTTCCAAAATTCAGTTTTCTCTTTCAGGCCTTGTAAGTATTTTGATTTTCCCTGATTTTTTTTTCAGTTCACTTCTGTTGAACTTCCAGCCATACTTTACTTCCTGATTTTGATTTTGATTTTTCTTTTAAAGTCATGCGTGACATAGGAAAATCTTTTTTCTTTTAGAACTTCTGGGTCATTTGGGCTGATCCGTTCTTACTAAAGAGTGAAACGTGTAAATAGCTGGAATGCAGTTTTTTCAGGAGATTCTTTAAAGAAAGAGAAGGGGGAGGGAAGGAGGCGATTCTCTTTTGTCCCAAAGTCCACGTCAGAGAGAGTAAATATTTCCTCTGGTGTGAAAAATATTTTTATAACTGATTGAAAGTGCAGGTAACAAGTTTATCAGGAAGAGAGAGTAAGGAATACTAAATTTAGCAGATTCTTGTCTGAATTTTTCATGTCCCAAACTGTTGATTGCAGCTAGTTGCTTTGAGCATTGACGAGGGCCACCTTTTGCCTATGAAGTTGTCTCAAAAATCTTGCATTGATTTAAAAAGAAAAAAA
Organism: Thinocorus orbignyianus; assembly: GCA_013400375.1. NCBI lineage: Eukaryota > Metazoa > Chordata > Aves > Ciconiiformes > Thinocoridae > Thinocorus > Thinocorus orbignyianus. The sequence continues at coordinate 92,586 of VXBW01004162.1, forward strand.
AAAAAAAAAAAAAAAAAAAAAAAAAAAGAAAAAAAAAAAAAAAAAAAAAAAAAGAAAAAAAAAAGGAAAAAAAGCGAAAAAACCCCTATAAAAATGTTTAATCCAAGTAGCATTAGGTATTGCTGTATGATCAGTTGTATGGTTATTTGAAAGGTTCACATTATGTGGCATCAAAATTGTTTTTAGTGTTTTTACAGCATCCCTCTGCCACTAAATAGTTGACTTGAATTTTGAAAACAAATATTTGTGTTTATATGTATATGTGTGTGTATATATGTATTTATAGATCTGTGTGTGTGAGTTCAAAGTAAGTTAAATAGTTTTTCCCATGCATGTGTATTTCATACATATCTGGCTGATATATATATTTCACCATACACCAATTTTATAATTTATTAAATGTCAGTTAAAAAAAAAAAAAGAAAAGAAAAAAATAAAAATAAAAGGATAGAAAATGGGAAATACTTATTTTTTAAACTCAGTCTGATTTTGAAGTGATTAAACCTACATTAGGAATATATCTCATACATTTTAGTCATGAATAACTATAACCTGGTAACTTCAGAGCATCTGCTTGGTGACGATGCCGTTTGTCAGCCTGGGCCTCGGTGGAACTGGGCGCCCCAAACGCTTGCGAGGGAGATTCAGGAAAATCGTGGCTGTTTCACCCAGGAGTGTGGCACCCTTCCCGTTGACTGTATGACCTGGAAGAGCAGCTTTTTTTTTTTTTTTGTCTGGCTTTTGACAATGGTATTAAAAAGAAAAAAAAAGAAAGAAAAAAATCTTGTTGATTCAGCTACGGAGTTAAACGTGTGATGATGCGGGATCCGGCATCTTTTATGCCTGTCTCAGCTCTTCGAAAGCGAGCTCAGTTGACGTCTTCCGTTTCCTCCCCATTCCCCCCCTCCCCGAAGGGAAGGAAGGCCGTTCAGTTCTTCGCCGCTGTCGTTTTTCAAACCTCAAGGCTCTACAAAGACGGGACAGAAGCGTTCTCAACCCTCCTCCTTTGTGGTGTGAATCCCATAGGCTTTGTGAGTATTCCCCTTTTCACGCCAGGGTGTGTTCTTTATAGGTGATAATTCTCTGTGCCTCTGACCACGGTTAACGTTGCTTGGTAGAAGTCTCAGTCTGAGTTCTGGACAAGTTCCCTGTAAAACCTCACTCCAAAAGCCCCGTCTCCGTTAGGTCACGTGTGAGGGAGGAGGCAGTGAAGCAACCCCGGGGTGACCTGGCTTGTGCTCCTGTTCCCTTTGCTCCACATCCCGTCCTCTCCTTGGACCAGGGGTCTCTTTCGTGTCCTCAGGTCCTTCCACCGAGGAGCGGGGTGGGCACACACGTGTGTTCTCTCCGAGTTGTGGGGATGGAGGTGGCTTCGGATCGCTCTTGAGGGCATCACTGGTGCATCCTTTAGGAGATGAACAACCGTGGCTAAACTATAACCTTTGCTACATGTTAAAATCTGTGCAGCCCTTCCCTAAGGACAGCGATTCTGGGCTCCCCCTTCCCTCCCTACAGCAAGGAGTCAGAGCTTTTCGAGGACAGGATGACCCATAGATTTTTTTTATTTTCATTGGACTCTCTTGGACCTGCCTCCCAAAGCAGAGCTAAGGACTGTGAGGAGAATGTTTGGAAAATTAATTCTTTGTTGCAGTTTAATATTTCAGGGTTTTAAGCACATTTTAAATATAAAGGATTTTGGGTTTGTCAGTGTAACTGTGTTTTTTTTTCTTTTCCTTGTTTTTATTTTGTTTTTTCTTTTTTTTTTTTTTTTTTAACAGAGCTTAGATTTCTAACAAGGGAAAATTGCTGGTGGTCCCCGAAAGTGCTGCTGTTAATTGTTTTAATTAACAAAGGGAAAAAAATGTATATAAGCAGAATATTAAAATTACCATTAATTCCATGAATTTAAATCTGTCATTCATTGCCTTAAAACTTTCTCTTAGTGTCCATACGGCATGCCAAACCAGTCAATGGCTTTTAAAAATGTATAGTAGACCAATGTCAGTTTGTATAAAAGTACCAAGTGAAAATATTTATTATATGCATTGGAAAAAG
>VXBW01004163.1:0-28654 GCA_013400375.1 Thinocorus orbignyianus
TTCTGTGATTCTGTGACTTCCAGCGGCAGGCTGCACAGCTGGTGCCTGACCTCTGGAGGGCAGGTTGCTTTGTTGGCCTTGGGAAAAGCATCTCATTCTCTACAGGGGTCAGACATTCTTCTTGCAACTGTGTGAACCACTTGAGAGGTGTTGAAAAGCTCGCTGAGTTCTGTGCAGTCTAAAGCAGCAATTAAAAGGCTACCAGGGCGGTTTTTTATAGTGTTTTCACTTGAGTGAAGGCATATGGTCTGTCTTGCTTTTTTAATTATTAATTCTGATCTATATATAACTGGTTTGCAGGGGGAATCTGTTTGGTTTTCCTGGCACGCAAGAAGATGCTGAATCAGGTGAGAATCCCAGTGGCTGGCAGTACCAGCAATGCCAGGCAGGTGACAGTGATGGACAGGCCCTGACACCTGAGAGGATGCAGCAGGACAGCCATCAGCAGCCTTCTGGTGGGAAAGATGGGGAGTCTGTGGAGACTGGTACAGCGAGCGCTCAGGCAGAAGAAGGGAGAAGAATGCAGAAGAAGCCAAGAAAGGCTGTTAAAGTTGATGAAAGCCAAGAGAGGTGGGAAAACACCAAAAATAAAGGGATTCAAACTACAGAAGACTGTCTTTTCACCCCAGCAACTGTGACAACAGCAACACAAACATCAGAAGAAACCTGTAGGCAGGTGGAAGTGGGAACCAGCATGTCTGGGCAAAGACCTGGGCGACAAGATGCGAGTGTCCAGACTGAGGAGAGTGGGGGAAAGTTTGTGAACACGTCGGGAGAGGACACGGACTCTCTGCACAGTCAGGTGGGATGAAGGCTGCCTGTACTTAATTTTACTGCTTTAGAACAGTGAAGCATTCCCACAGCCAGGAAACTCACTAACAGTAGGATCTCTGTCAAAAATGCCAAAAGAGCACTCTACAGTGCTGATGTCACAAGCTGTCCCGTATTAAGTCTCCATAACTGACAAAGCAGCAAGCATAAGTTTGGGGAGTGAATGTCTCCATATTTATTTTCTGGAAAAATATAACAAATTTTTGTTTGTTTTGGGGGTTTTGGGTGCGTGTCCACATGTAGTTAACACTAATATATTTTTCAGTTTTTGTTGGATGGAGATGGGAGTTGCATGAAATTCTCACTGAAGCGTTGGTTGCCTTCTGTTTGGCACCAGCCAGGTTCTGGCTGCTTGTTCTGCCTCTCCATCCAGTGTCGGTGGAGAAGCAGACGAGGGGGGAGCTCTTGCAGAGGAATCATAGAATGGTTAGAGTTGGAAGGGACCTTAAAGATCATCAAGTTCCAACCCCCTGCCATGCGCAGGGACACCTCTCCCTAGAGCAGTTGCTCAAATATTCCAACAAGATGAATATCTTTGAATTAGTTTTTCAGAAAGTATTGCAGACTCAAAAGTCACTGCTTTGCAGTTACAGCTTGTATGTTTTATTGTAAATACAAAGACTAGAAAACTGATTTTTTCTTAACTTAAGAATGGTGCATCCTTTGGGAAATGTGAGATTAACAGGGCCATAAGTATGCAGTGTGATGTGTCTGAGTGTCCACTGAACGAAAGAGTACCAGAGGCTGTGCTGGCCAGGTTTGCTGTTTCCTCCTTGGGCTGCTCTGATTTCCCTTCCTCTGCCCATCAGCAAAGCCCTGTCTCTTGCCTTCTTGTGCCGAATTTGTAACGAGGTGCTGACAGGTTCCCTCCCCCGGAACTTGAGTACCCTGTGAAGAAACGGTTCTGTGGGGATAGTTCTGCCCAGAAATGACATGCTTTTTGCTGTGGTCCGTTTTGTTTTTAACTTGTCCTGTTTAATGCAGGGAGAGGAGGAGTTCAACCTTCTTCACCCACCGAAAGGCCGAGTTCAGCATCGCCACACGCGCACGGTTCGAGAAGTGCGCACCATGGTTACCCGGGTTATAACAGATGTTTACTACGTAAATGGTGCAGAGGTGGAACGAAAGGTGGTTGAGGTGAGTTCCTGGTTTGTAACGATACATTGGCTGAAAAGTAATTGAAGTAAGAATGTGTTGTGGCTGCAGAAAACGAGGGGACAAGTTGGTGTGCTGTGATGATAAACTTGTCTTCATGTGCAAACATGCAGAGCATTTAGCACGTGACTGTGCTGGTCCTGGCTGGGGTAGAGTCAGTCTTCTTCCCGGTAGCTTCTGTGGGACTGTGTTCTGGATCTGTGCTGGAAACAGCACCTATGACAGAGACCATTTCATTACCACTGAGCAGAGCTTACACAGTGCCAAGGCCTTTCCTGCCCCTCGCCCCACTCCAGCAAGGGTTGGGGGGACACACAGCCAGGACAGCTGACCTCAGCTGATCAGAGGGGTGCTCCATGCTCAGTTTATGAAGCTGGGGAAGGAGGAGGAAGGGGGGCACGTTCAGAGCGATGGCATTTGTCCTCCCAAGTCGCCATTACATGTGATGGAGCCTGGCTTTCCTGGAAACGGCTGAACACCTGCCTGCTACGGGGAACAGGGGCTGAATTCCTTGGTTTGCTCTCTATTAAACTATCTTTATCTCAGCCCACAAGTTTTCTCACTTTCACTCTTCCCATCCTCTCCCCCATCCCACCCAGAGGCAGTGGGCGAGAGGCTGCATAGTGCATTGTTGCTGGCTGAGGCTAAACCGTGACAATGGCAAAAGCTGGGTGTTTATTGTTGGTGTAGCTCCTCCCTGTTGCTGTATTCTGAAGACACACTGACTGTTTTTACTTCCCAAAGAACTGAACTAAAGACTTTACTGTATGCGTGCATTAGGTGGGAGTTATTCAAAGCCAGACTAATTTGATACCAGCCATGCTCTGTCCTGTTGACTGATTTCTTAAGGTGACCTCTCTGTACAGAGCAGCTCCAGGCCTGTCTGCCCGTGATCTTCCAAACTCCAGTCTTTGTGGCTACCTTCGGTTTCACAAATGTGGCGTCAGCTTGTCTGTGCTTTTGCCTGGATTGTGGAGTTTTCCATCGAGCAAGTGCGACACCTTGGACAAACTGTGTTTTTTTTCTTCTCTCTTAAGGAGGCTGAGGAGCCTGTAGTGGAGTGCCAGGAGTGTGAGACTGACACATCCTCCTCTAGAACTGCAGCAGGCTCGTCATTGACCTCAGGGGACCTTGCTGATGTCAGCTCCTTTTCATCCAAGGCCTCAAGCCTCCACCGCACGTCCAGCGGAGCAAGCAGTGGCCACTCTGCCACGCGCAGCAGCAGCTCTGGGCAGGGAACTGGAGCTGCCAAAGGGAGAGTGTGTGGGACCAACACAGGAGAGTTTGCTTTACCTAGTGGCAGAGGCATCTTAGGAAAATTAAGGTACGTGCAGAGCCCTGGGATGGAAGAACAGATATCTGGCGGGAGTGCACAGCTGGTTTGGGTGGAGTGTGAAGCAGGGTAGACCTCAGTCTGAGAACTTTCTGTGGCTCGGGCAACAGAAATAAGGAGACAGTCTTTGCTTTCACATCTCTTCTTCCTGAAGGAGTAGTTTGTTTCCACATGAGGCATTGCTTTGCCTGAGCTCTTGCCAGTTTAACAGTGATGAGGCAACTTCTTGACCAGCTGTGAGAGCACAGAGAAAATGGGGAGATCCTAACGATCTGGAACCATTCAGAACCATTAACTCATAAATTCTCTAGCCCTAGGAAAGGAGCTGGTCAGCCTGCATCTCCGCTCAGAGTCAGCCAGACCGGAGCCCTGCCCTGTGAGGAGGAGGAGGACTCTCTGCCTGGCACTCGCCAGGGCGGCAGAGCTCCGGTGACGCCTCGTGGACGAGGAAGAAGAGGCCGCCCACCGTCTCGAGCGACAGGAGCAAGGTACCCTGCCGAGGAAGAAAGTGGGGAGCCCCTGTCTTAATGTGGCAGAGGGAACGGACTGCTGAATGTTTCAGGAGCTAGTTTTTAGTGATAGTATGTAGCAGCAGCTGCAAGCATCTCACCCAAGTATTCTTTGTTTAGTACCTGTTTTTCCTGATCCTTCTGGGAATGCTTTTCTCTCTTTACTTTCTGGCACTACTTTTTTCTACAGAGATTTAGCTGGTGTGGAGGATCTTTCAACTACAGCATCACCCGAGGAGAAATCATGTACCCGCTCAGTTCGCCTGCCAGATGGGGGGGAGAAACCTGACACTTCTGGCTTCTGTGCCTTACGTCGAAGCGACTCTCCAGAAATCCCCTTACAAGTGGGGGTTGGTCCTTCGGACTGTGCGGGCTCAACCTCAGGGAGCAGCTTTGTGGGCCTCAGGGTTGTAGCCAAGTGGTCCTCAAATGGATACTTCTATTCTGGGACGATTACCCAAGATGTTGGGGCAGGAAAGTACAAGCTGCTCTTTGATGACGGATATGAGTGCGATGTGCTGGGAAAAGACATTTTGCTCTGTGATCCCATCCCGCTGGAGACTGAAGTGACGGCACTCTCGGAGGATGAGTACTTCAGTGCAGGTGAGAGCAGTGCTCGGGCCCCATCCTTGGGTTTGCCAAGCTGCTGAACGTCGCAGTGGGAGATGGTGCTTGTCCAGAGTGGCCGGGTACCGGGCGTTAATGGGTATAACTGCTGTCTTGTCAGGTGTGGTGAAGGGACACAGGAAGGAGTCTGGAGAGCTGTACTATTGCATTGAAAAGGAAGGCCAGAGGAAGTGGTACAAACGAATGGCAGTCATCTTGTCTCTGGAACAAGGAAATAAACTCCGGGAGCAGTTTGGGCTAGGTCCCTATGAACCTGTCACCCCCATGACCAAAGCAGCTGACATCAGCCTTGGTAAGGGGAGGTGCTGTTCTCTGTCTTGTGGCTTTGAGATGTGTCTAGTTCCATATCTGAAGTACCAATGTTTAAATCTTTCTGGGTATTCAGCAATGCTTGTGTCTTGCTCAGAGACTTATTGGTATGGGTTGGTTTGCGGAGAGTGGCCTGCGAAGCTCGCTGTACTTTTGTGCTTGGATGGCTGCTGCGATACAAACTTTGGCAGCACTGGGGAGGAGAGACAGGCAGGGAGCAGGGCTTGAGAAGAAAGATACACAAGCGAGAGATCTCTTTTTTTTCTTGCTTCTCTCTGTCAGAAGGTGGTAGTGAGTACCTTTTAGGTGAAATGGAGTTTAGTCACCTATAGGGAGGGTGAAAGCTCATGAGGTCAGGCAACAGCCAGCAGTAGGTCTCTGCATACTGTGTTGCAGATAATCTTGTGGAGGGGAAGCGGAAGCGACGCAGTAACCTGGCTTCTCCCAGCACTTCCAGCAGCAGCACCACTCCCACTCGTAAAGGGCAGGAGAGTCCACGTGTCCCCCCAGGTGCACTCTCTGGGAAAAGGAAACTTGTTGCTTCTGAAGACGAGAGATCCCCAGCTAAACGTGGACGCAAGTCAGCAATGATAAAAGCTGGTGAGAACCTTATTTTCTGCACTTAAAACCTAAGTTCAGCTGGGTTTTTTTCATCCCTGGTATTTCTGTAATTGATCTTTCAGCTTTGCCTAAGGCAAAAGTAGATGAAATTGCTTGTTTGCTCTACAGGATTTGAGACTGATTCTCCCTGGATGCGTTCAACAACCAGAGATGTTGTTAGCATGGTCTGAGTACTTACCTGCCGTCTTTTCAGTTCTGTCTTTTAGAAATGTTCTGATCTTAATGTTGTGATTTGTCTCTCTCGTCTCTTTTCTGGTCTTTTTAGTCAGTCCTGAAATGCGTGGCTGTTAAAAGGAACCCTTCATAGCCATGTGTTGTTTCAGGATGTTGACGGACTGGCAAACACTGTCTCAGTCATTCAGGTTTTGATTTGAAGACTCTTTGCCAGAAGGGTAAAAGATCTCTATCTATGCTAATGTAATCCTAACCCAGTCCTGCCTCCCTACCTGCTCCAGTAAAGCACCTGAATTTGAACACGTTCCAGATCTTACCCAGGGTCCTTGTGCCGAACTTTGGAGACTTAGGTGCTTCTGTCTCTCTGCAGGAGCTGTGAGAGCCGGAGAGTTTGTCAGCGCCTGTGAGGATGTAGATGCCGTGGATCCCCCGGTACAGGACGACTCTCGTGGACCCTTGCCCCACAATAAGACCCTCTTTTTGGGCTATGCCTTTCTCCTGACCATGGCAACACCCAGTGACAAACTGGCCAATAACCAGAAGCCATCAGATGGTCCCACAGGGAGCAGTGAGGAGGAGGAAGGTGAGGCAAATCTTACCTGTTGCGTTTCCGAGTGGGATGCTGTGGCTCTAGGAGGAACGCTGGGTGTGTCTTATTGGGCATTTGTGTGAATGCTTGTTTTAAACACTTCTTTCTAATCTTTTGCAGAAAGAACCAGGCTGACTAAGACTCAGTCTTTTAGAGAATTTACAGCCTGAAATGTGGCAAACTACAATGATGATCATAGGGCCTTTCAACAAGTTATGGAACAAGTGGAAATTAGTGCCATCAGCTGTCTCAAGATGGCATAGTATGAGGAGAAAGGTTTTGAGAGAGAAGGGATGATGCTGGTTGACACAAAACTTGAAAGCAGGAACGGGTTGCTCCCGTTTGCCTTTGCCAGGGTCACATTTCATGCAGTGAACTGCAGCGTGGAAAAAAGCGACAGGGTGCTCACTTGGCCAGGGCTGTGCTTCCCTTTGCACTGCTTTTTCTTTTTTGTGTTTTTTTGTTGTTGTTGTTGTTGTCATTTTGGTTTTTTGTTTTGTTTTGGGTTTTGTTTTGTTTTGTTTTTTGTGTGACTCTTCCCTTGGTTTTCTTTAGATAATCTTGGGAGAAAGGCTTACTGGAATGGGTGAGGGCTTTCTAGACTGTGGAGTGTATGGATTATAGCCAAAATGTGACCTTTCTGTTTCTACTGTAGAGTTTTTAGAGATGACTCCATATAACAAACACTACGTAGCACAGCAGCTGCGAGCAGGAGCTGGCTATATCCTGGAAGACTTCAATGAAACCCAGGTAAGAGCTTGCTCACTGGTTTAAAATGATACTCACCTAATAGTTGAGTTGGTAAGGAGTTTCTGTAGCTTACCTTGCCCACTTCTGCTGCTGAGAGCAGGATCGGATGGAGCAGATGGCTTAGGTCATTGCTCCACAGCTTCGCTGGGCAGCTCAGTCCCATGTTTGACCGCTTCCTGTTTAATAAAGCACCACAAACAAAACAAAAATTAATTTCCTGTATTTCAATTTGTGCCCATTGATTCTTGTTCAGTGGTAGCACTGAGAATAGTCTGGCTCCGTCTTCTGTGCACCTTCCTGTCAGTCCTGACCGTACATGGGTGAGGCCACCCAAGCATCCTCTTCTTGAGCTGGAACAAGCTCAGGGCACTCAGCTTCCTCCTGTACGTCAGATGCCTGATGCCCAGGTTTCTCAGGGGCTCTGGGCTGGGCCTGTGTTTCTGTTGTGCTGCGGAGCCCAGCAGTGAGTGCAGAGCTGCAGACATGGGCACGCCGTGGCCCTGCGCTGGGCAGCACTGGAACCCTTCGCTCTGCACTTGCCACATCTGCTCGGACAACTGATGTCACTGAGTGTCACTGGTACTTCAGTTTAGGTTTTCTTGGAGCATCTTGCCTGAGGATGCAGAGTCTTCTCTAGTGACTTACTGAGTCTCAGACTATAAGATGAATCTTCTCCTATGATATAAAAACTATTAGATGGAGTTTTGGCCAGTGAACTGCCGAGGCTGGAATAGGTGGCTGTTACAGGTACTCTCAATTTCAGGATCTGTTTGTGCAATTCACCTTTAACACGGTGTGGCTGTGAAAATCAGGGCTTCGGTTGCTTTCTTTTTTGAAGTGTTTGGCAGCAGGATAGCTTCTGGGTCCTTTTGCAAGTGTTGTCTCCTGTTTACATGTCTCTTTGTCTCCCCTGAAGTGCAATGCAGCGTATCAATGCCTTTTAATCGCGGACCAGCATTGTCGAACTCGGAAATATTTGCTGTGCCTTGCCAGAGGAATCCCTTGTGTGTCTCATATCTGGGTCCATGACAGCTGTCATGCCAACCAGCTTCAGAACTATCGGAATTACCTTTTGCCAGCTGGTTATAGTCTCCAGGAGCAAAAACTGGTAGAGTGGTAAGTGCCAAATAACCTTGATCAGAGTCCACAGGCTGAGGATTCAGTCAGAGCGAATTGTTATGCTCAGAAGGCTTTTGAACACTATAGGTAGTGAAGGTGTCCCTAGTACTGTTCCCCATGCTTTCCATTCCACACAGCAACAGCACTTCCATCTCTTTGGATTGATGGTGACCTCTAATGCCAAGGTGCTACATACATAAAAATATATACATATGGACAAAAAAGACACTCTCCTGGGAAATGAGAGATGTCGGCCTCCTCCTGAGGCAGACTGAATTCAGGTAAGGCTTCCCACACGCTTTGCTGCCTTCTCTGCTCAGAAATGGATGAAAGAGGGCAATACTACTGCAATTTTCTTTCCCTGTGGTATGTTTTGAGGCCAGCTTCTGCATCTTCTGTGGAATCTAATCCAGGAGGCCCATTCTCAGAGAGTAGTTTTTGGGCCGAACTCGTCATGCAAGATGAGGGCAGACAAAAGCAGCTGGTAAATCTCTGTGGGCTTTTGGGCAGGAGAGTGGAGCCTGCCTGCTCAGCCCTGCCAAAGCAGAGGCCTTTTAGATATGCACATTAAAGGTGGTTGGAGATTAAGAAGGAGCTTTAACTAATTTTGGATTTAAGGTGCTGCACACAGCCCCTACTCATGTGGTCTAGCTCTGCTTTACTATATGTAATCAGAGGATAATTGTTCCAAGTATTTCAGGAGGGGAAGCAAGTGAGCAGGTCATTGTATGCAAGATGTTAAAAAAACCCCAACAGTGAGGGAGCCAGTTGGGTGAGTAAAAGAAATAGATAATGGTCTTCAAATAGTCTCAGACTACTGGATATTCTTAGCAGTCTGCATTTCTCTCTTCTCTTCTTTATTCTACAGGCATCCGCGAGAAAACCCATTCCATAACCTGAAGGTTCTCCTGGTGTCAGACCAGCAGCAGAACTTCCTGGATCTGTGGTCTGAAATCCTCATGACAGGGGGAGCAGCATCTGTTAAACAGCATTACTCAAATGCTCACAACAAAGGTATGGACTGGCCACTTTCTCAGGCCTAGTAGTTGAGAATCCCATGCCACTGTGGTCTCTAGTGCAGTTTAAAACCATTTAGGATGGCTTAGGAGCTATTCTACAAGCATTAAGGAGGGCAAAGTGCAGACGCTAGCTCTCTGCTTGAACATAGATCTCAAACATCTAGAAGACTTACTTTCCAGAGAAGGAGATGCTGCTGCAGCAATTCAGGACATGAGCTATCAGCTTCTAGCTTATGTTGAAAGGGGAGAAGTAGGCTAAAGATGCTCCTGGACCCTCTGAAGAACACTAAAATTCTGTTTCCTTGTCCTGAACTCAGCTGTCTCTCCCTCTCTGTACTGGACGTTGGCCCTAATACTCACAGCAGGAGGTCCAGACTCAGTTGTCTAGTCATGCCTGGAATGTTGGCTGCTGGTTTTCTGCTAATTTCTACCCAGACTAGAGGGGAATCTTGTCCCTGCAGGGTGCAGTGTTGCTGCAGGGCACGTCTTCACTTTCACAGAGAATTCCCTGGCTAGGAATGAGAGGACATAGGAGGGATTCATAGTGGTGAAACACACTGCTCTTCTGCAGCGAGGATCCTTTTTCTCAGCTGACAGATGCCTGTCTTTCCTTCTGTACAGATATTGCTTTGGGTGTTTATGATGTGGTGGTGACTGATTTTTCCTGCCCAGCTGGTATCTTGAAGTGTGCAGAAGCTTTACGGCTGCCTGTTGTCTCACAAGAGTGGGTGATCCAGAGCCTTATTGCTGGGGGCAGAGTAGGCTACAACAAGCATCCAAAATACAGACATGACTATGTCCCCCACTGAACTCTGCCCTGCTGCCCCACTGTTGTGCAGACTGTGTTTTAATCAGGTTTTAAATGTTTGTGTAACTGAACAGTGTGCATGAATTACTGTATATAGTTTTATCTGCTGGACTTTTATGATGAAATAAATGTTCAATCTCTTGTGGTAGCTGCTGGGACTCCTCATTTATCTAAGCTTACTCCTGGCCTGTGCCTTCACAGAAAGAGGGCAGAGAGAGCTGAAGAGCACTAATATTCTACTTTCAGTAAAGACTGACTTCAACACGAAGTCAATCATAAAGGAAGGGAAGGTTGTTCTCACCTGGCAGCCCGTGCTTACACAAGTGAACACTCTGTGACCAAGTTTGGGGTGGCAGCAGCAGCACTAGTTTGTTAGAAGAACAGCACCTCGCGAACCCCTACAATTTGCTGTTGGTTTTTCCCATTAATTTCATGAAGATGTTGCTGAAATGACTGGTAAGAATTTCTAGGACAAAATGCCGTTTGGTTTTGGCTACCTCTCTCTTCCCTCCCCACCCCCCTTGCTGTGACTATAGAGGTATTAATCTTCCTTAGTGCAGATGGGCACTACCCAAGTAGGGAGATGTGGGGACAGAAGGCAGCTGAGCTGCTGGGACACTGAGACGCAGAGTGTGTGTGTGCTGTGTGTTCTTGTTCAAATGGCAACTGGGTCTACCTGCTCCTGAACTGCTGTGTTCCTGCCACTGCTGCTTTGCACTGAGAGCAGGTGCCGTGCCGCTCCATGCCTTTGCACTTGGGTGCAGACATTGACAATATTCCACATAATTGCATGACCAGATGGTTTTATTTTGGTTCAGTAGAACAGTCACTAGTAGCATTTTTAAATAGTCTTGAATACAACAAAGAGTTGGCATCCTATTTAAGTTTCTCCTTAGTTTCAGCTGTAGCCCACTTTTCTGACATCTGATGTAGTCAAAGCACATACCTCCTTTTGCTGGCAGAGCCCCTACTTCTGTCTTCATGTGCATAATTTTAAAACTTTATGTATTCTGTGTGCTGTAGAGAAAGTGTGATGGATCCTTTACCTATAGAGATATGCCAGATCGCTGCACTGTGTAAGAAGAGATTCCTTCTTACTGCCAACCTTACCTCAAACTGCTGTTGCAGCTGTTTCATTTACCTGAAGGTATTTGATTCATAGACACTGTGTGCTGTGAACAGTTTACTGCACAGGTGGAACTTATGAATGCAGCCAGCACTTTATTCCCAGTCAGGAACAGCAGCCCCTTCCCTCATACTCCAACCTGCCAAGGACTCGAGTCCAGCTGAGTAGTCAAGATGTGACAATTCTTGTTGCTTTTTCACTTTGTTCAGAGGCACTGCCTGCCTCCCTAGAAGCATTTATCAGTATATGCAGGGCTGCAGAAAGCAAGTGTTTATGAGTTCAGAAAAAAATGGAGTAGCTTTCTGCAATCAATGGACAGTCTCACATACGCAGTGCTTCCTGCCCATTCCTTCTGAAAATGGTTCACCAGGCAGGAGCCAGCTCCAGCAGAAGATTCAGTTCAGCGCAAACTCTCCAGAGCGCCAGTCCTCACTGCTTGAGGTGCTGTTGGTCACAGCCTGAAGAAAAGGTCTTGGTGCTTAAACCCCAAAACTGCAAGAGAAGGGTACAATATTAACCATGTGATGAAATGAACTCTCTATATTGACCCCCATGAGCATTTTTCAGGCAGTATGAGCTAGCAGCTAGTTCAGCTTCACGCCAGAACAAACTTGAAAGGCAGAAAGCATATCAAAACCCAAAATGAATTTGTGCTGGTTTGTTACTTTTCTGTTTGCTTCCACTTATTTAATCTTACACAATAAAAATGACTCACGATCATTTAGGCCACTCTGTACTTCAAGTAACTCAGGATAATGCTACAGACAACCCCGGAGATATTCCTACCTGCCCAGGGTTCCTCCAGCCTGGGTGTAGTATTTGTTATAATCCAAGCGCAGCAGCAGCTGAGCCAAGTCAGAGTTTATCTGATGGTTGCGGACACTGGAGAGAATCTTGAAGAGCAGGGATGACTGGCGGCTGAACCCCTACAAATGAGAAGAGGTGGGTTCTGGGCACTCTCAGGAGAGAAAGCAAGCAAGCGTTTCATCTCTGTTCTGCCTAAACAATCCTGACAGCCTGAAGAATCACCGCACTGGAGGTGACACTCGTGGTCCAGAGCAAGGTAAGCCATCAGCCGCAAGAAATACTAGGTGTTAGGTATCCAAAAGGAGGGGGAGGGACACAAGCAGACACCCACCTCCTGTCTATTCCAGTGGGGTGATTTCTGTGTGTCTGCCCCCACTCCTCTGCTCTTTACACATACAATTTTTGACACAGAAACAGTTGATAAATTGGGATCGTTGCAAGCCTCCTACAGGAGAGCTCAGCTTAAACTCACTCCTGTTCTACAGCTGTTACAGCCCAGGTGACTACTCAGGCAAGTGTCCTCAGGGCAAAACAGTCCACAGAAACATAGATTCACCTTCACCAAAATGCTGAGTTGTGCAGCTCCCCGTTCATCCAATGGGCCCAGATTCTGACTGACCAGAGAACAAAAACTGTGACAAAGATCCAAAATTTCATTTAAGCAGTGGAAAACCTGCACAGGATAAAAAGTTCCAGTTTAAATGGAGTTCAAACTGAGAAAGCTGCTCTTATTACCCGCAAAGTTGCAGCTTTCATAATCAAGACGTTGCCGATACTGTATTTTTCAATTAGTAAGGAAGATGTTAAAGCACCTGTAGCATTTTTGTGAGGTTTTCTACAGAAAAAGGATTTAAATGTTATGCTGTACCTTTCCACCCCCCCAACCTTTTGCAGCAATTGCCGTGCGCCACCTGCGCAGGGGCTGATGTTGGCTTCCCCAGCCAGGGCATCGCTGCAGCTTTGGGACTGAGAGGGAGGGATAAAGAGCATCAGGAGCCCTGGCTCAAGGCCTTGGTTTCGCTGTTCATAAAACTTTGACTTCTGTTTGCATTGGCTGGTCAGGGTAACTTGAGTGCAAGAGTGTTGAGAAAAGCCCAAGCGCCTCACAGTTGTAACTCCTGGAACACCTCAAAGCTCAGGCTGCACACTCGGTGTTCTGCCACCTCTGCTACAGCCTCACACACCCAGGAAATTAATTACACAGGAATGGTTTTGTGAAGCTATATGTTAATAAAAACACTGGCACCACTGCCACATGTTAATGACAAAAGCAACAATAAAAAAACACCCTAAAGTCCTCAACTGTTTTTATCCTCTGAAGTATGAGAGGGAATTTTTCCTAATCCAATGCATTTCAGAATGAGTCCCTCAGTCACGCAGCTCCCAGCACTCTGCTAACTAGTACTTCCTCAATAAAATTGCCCATGAGAAAAACATAGCAATGAAATGTAAGTTAATAAGGTTAACTGAACAGTGGAATAATTTTGATTTAAAATTGCCAAGAATACAGCACCCACACTCACTGGCTGCAAATTAATTCAGATTTCTGTTCTGGTTTATGCCTGCTTTATTCCTAGAATTGTAGTCCGTGCTCTGCAGGGTCATCATTAGTCTGCTTTAAGAGAGATGGATTGTCGTGTCTGTTCAAAAAGGTGTGTTTCTTAGGGCAGTTGGAGGATTTGTAGAAAAAGGTGCAAACAAGACACACTTACAGGTTTTAGGAGGATGAAAGACTGAGCCAAGAGATTACTTAAGAAATGATCGTGAGCCAGTCGGATACTCTCAAAATCTCGTGTGGCGTTTATCTGCTGCAGCAGCTGTGAGAACTGAGATTCCAGTACATCCACCTGATGGTTATGTAAAGAAATCTCATTAGTATTTTAAGGAATGGGAGTACCTTGGGCCAGCAAGAATTTTTGTGAAAGAAACTTAATTTCCTTAATGCTACTATTACCTTAGAGGCTGAGGATCACCCTCCTGAATGGGGAATTATGTAAGAGCAGTACGTAACGAGAGGGGAGGAACAACAATCTCTGATGCCTACGTATTATCTAAGCAGAAAGGGAAATGGTCACTTTCCTTAAGATTAACTCCTGAAAAGGTGTATAGCTGGCATGTAAACAAAGGGATTTGATTGTAGTAATCTCTGAATTTTACAATGGGAGGTACTATGTGGAACCTCAGGGCAGAGCCTGCAATGCTCAGCCAAAGAGAATTACTCCGGAAAATTCGGAAAGCCAGGCCCTCAATTCAGCTGTTACTGACAAAGTGATACGTAAGTCTAACAAAATTGTAAACACTCGTTACTAGTACATATTTGAAAAGCCTCTTTTTTAATTCAAATGAATATGGCTTCTCTCCATTCTTACAAAGAAACAAAAAACCCCAACCAAACCAACCCAACCCCTCCCTCCCAAACCAATGACTTGTCACTCAAAGGGGCAAGAGAAGAAGCCAGGACAGTGTCTTAATGATGCTGCTGCAGAGACAACCGTGGTTCTCACAAATGCTTAGTAGCACCAGAGCGCCCAGACTCCTGTATCTCCAGTAACACTCACTGATTCACAAATCCAAAAGCTTTATAATTGTAGTACTAAGTCTGGGAAGTTCCAGGCTTGTTCCAAAGGAAATCCTGATTTCCTTAATGTACAAAGAATCTGAGCCCTGAAAGCTGGGACTTCAGTACTCCCTCCATGAATTTCTGTCAGTTCCTCATTAACTGGTAAGATTTACTTTTCTCTATAATCCTGACCTGCAGATAATACTGAAGATTGTCCACAAGGAAAGCCATGTGATCCCTCAGACGCCACTTAATGGCATCAGTTCTGTTAGACTTGAGGTGTTTGCGCTGCATCTGGAGAGCCCAGCAGTGCTGGAGCTCAGCCTGGACTCGTCGCACACTCAGCAGGTATTTGAACACAACGTTGTACCTACAGTCAAAAAAATACAAAATCATTTAAGATTAAAATCTTCCTTGGGTGTGGGTGCTGGAGAACATAACAATGCACGACTGGGAAAAGCAGCAGGAGGTGGCTGCCTGCCCATGGACAGGGCAGGCCAGGAGATGGACCAGCCCGGAGTAAGGCATTGCTGCTTGTATTGGTTACTGACAATACTGATACAAAGTTTATTTCACTATGAGGAGGGAAGAGCTGACAATGTTTTGTCAAAGTAGCACTGTTGATAAAATAATGTCAGCATCTTGCAGGTCTTACGGTCATTACAAGTACCAACAACTATCCTCCACAGGAGTAAATGGAAAGAGTGGTTTTAAGGTTCAAGGAGCAAGCTCAAGTACTGTAGGTCTATGGCTCTCTCCACTGGGTTTTTTTTCCTTCAACACATTAGCAAGTGCCTGAGACCAGGGAACCTACAGATGAGTATACAGAGACCACACCTAATACTTACTTCTCCAGAACAGCGGGAGTAAAGAGAATGTGCAGTGGCCACTGAACTTTGTAAGAAAGGCCCAGAGCTGCCCACCCAGATGCAGGAGCCTCGCGTGGAGATAACTCCCGGGAAGGCCCTTCGCGAGTCTGAGAAGTATCTGAAAACAAATGAGGTGCTGAATTAAGTTGTCTTCTCAGCCAAGACCACCATGGCAAGGAAGAAAAGGGGAAAGAACAGAGTAAGAAGACCCAAAGCAGGCTAGGCCAATTGCATAGTGCTGCAAAGGGAACAAAATAAATATTTTTTTAACTTCAGAGAAGGGTCTGTAATACGGCTTGAACACAAAGTCAACTCACTACTAAAATGCAAGCAGATACCTTTGTGCTCCTTTCCGTGATACTCAATGGTTAAGTGAAGCAGTGGAAGAAGGTTGTCATCATCCAGCAGTACCTTGTGAGCAGACTGCTGAAAGGCAACGTTGACATCTGCCAAGAGAGCACAGATACCAGCACAAGATGATGTATCTACAGCTAATTCTGCTACTACTGACCATTTATGCTCAGCTATAAAAGACACCCAAGATGCACTACGTTGATTGAATTCCAGTTCCAAATACGGAGAGGAACCTGCCATCTGAAAGTTTCTGAGATGTTATTTTCACCCACTCCCTGAGACATTCTAATTCACAAGAGCTGTTCCTTCAAAACTATCAACAACATCTACAGAGTGAGATAGAGCTTTTCTGGACAGGACGTGGCTGACCCTTTTCCTGCTCTATCGCCGGGAGGACAGTTTGGTAAGTGAGTAAGCAACACTCACCGTGTTCAGTCACAGCTGTAGGTGGGGTTTTTAGCATGTGCTGTGCAGTGTCAATGAAGGCTTGGAACAGCTCACCTCTTCCCAAAAGGTAAAAGTCTTTTATAATCTGTGGAGATATTTTTTTTGTATATAAGCATATAAAAAACTGAGCTGAATTTTTAAGCATCCTAGATGATAGCATCCATTTTATTATTGCTTGGACAATCTCTGCCACCTCAGAACCCCGCTGCAGAGCTACGAGTTTCAGCCCGTGTCTGCGCTGCCTTTGCTTCAAGATGCAAACCACACCACACACACACACACACACCCCTCTAACTCTGTCTCTGATCAAGTTCTATCACTTGGTGCTCATTCTTGAGAGAAGAAAAATGAAAGCAGCTTTACCTAAAAGAAAGCACAGAATCTAATACAGTGAAGTATTTAATGGGAAAGAGCCATAAAAAAAAAAAAAAGAAGAAAGAAAAAGAAATGAAGCTGCCTTAGCAAAAACAAGCTAGCAATTCCATTACCTTCAGTTGTCCTAGTAAATCCGATTCCTCCACCATGAGTTTCCAAAGATGCTAGTCAAGAAACAGAGCAGAACAAAAGAAAACCCTGATTTATCTGAACCCATTCAGTGAGAACAGCAGTTGTTTTAAAGTACACCTGTTACGTACACAGAAAAACACCTCTATACAGTGCTGTATAAAGCAGAAGAGAACACACCAACGTTCCTGCGTGTGGCAGCCCGTGCCACTGGTTAGAATAGTCTTGATGTATACCAGAAACTGCCCAAGAAACGTGAAGACCCGTGACAAAGACTAAGCAAAGTCTCAGAAATCAGTTCTGCTCCAGCTTTTTTCTCACTTCTCCAGCCTCCCCATCTTCTCAGGTTTCTCCCCTACCCCAAATTAAAAAAAAGATTTTAAATTATCAAAGCAAAGAATTTGTCCAGAGACACCATCCATTATGCTGAAAGCTGATTAAAAGTTCTTAAATTGTTACAAGTGAAGTAAAAAACTACCAAAAAACCCACAAACCAATTCTTTTTCCCCCATGAAAGTGAACAGTATTTGAATAATGTCCCTTTGTCACTAGAAGTTGGGATTATACGAGCCCCGTAAGAATACAAAAGTACCTGCAGCATTCACGTGCTCGTTCAATCACCGACTGTAGATAGAGCTCCTTCTCCCAGTCATTCACCAAACTGAGGAGCCCCCCAGTCTCTGTCCCAGTCACCCTTCCCAGGATCCTCACCTCAGCAACGGTGCTCCGTATCCAGTCAACCACCGACTCAAAGTCTACCAAACTGAAGAGCGGTTGCTGCTTGAGTCGATGCAGCTCTGCTGCAAAAGTGTCCTCCTGGTTTTTTAGGATGGAACCTGTGAAGCAATTAGAAAATTGTTTTGGACAATAAAAAGGAATGCCATTTGGAGAAGTGCCAAACCTCCCAGCACAGCAGGGCAGAAAGGCTGTCCAGCAGCACCATCTCACGTCACGCGCAGAACGTGAAGTTAAGGAGGCCTCAAAGTACAAGTGTGAAGGCAGGAGATGACCATTGCAAGTGCAGTTGCAGTACAGACACCTGATAGGGCACTGCTGTGGTATAAGTAAAAGCCAAAAATATTTTTTATGTAAACGATTGCCACCAACAGCCCTTTTCCTAGGGCTAAGCGAGATCTCTGAACCCACAACTTTTCTGCCATATTAATTGATTGGTTTGGCTCTCAGTCTCCCCCTGCCCCTTCCAAATCCAACCCATGGCTTGAGCTTGGGGATTTATTTGTTTATCTTCTAACCAACTAAGCTAGAAGACCAATTTCTTTTCACCTCTCTCAGGGTAAGCAAACAAGCCAATTTAATCGGTCCCTTGTTCTCTGCAATGTCACTCAGGTCACTTGAGTACTTGTGCATGGATGAGCTCAAGGTAAGAGCCTGCACAGCAGCCCACCACAGCGTATGAATACTTTTATTTATGGATGCATTTTGATCCTGTAACACCATTTGGCACCATACCCACGCAGAGCAAGACAGGCCTTTGTGTCTGTCTGTACTCTGCAGGGACAGGGATGTGAACTGGAACGAAAACACCAACTTTGCAATTGCTTTATCTATCACAGCGTCATCTGTTGCTGAAAACTTGGAGACTGTGTTTGCAAAGTGTTATTATTTACTCATCCCATTCTTATAGTGCTACCTTGGAATCAGCCGGAAGCAGAACACCGGGACCACTGCTGTCCTGGCACAACCATCCCCACACTCTGAAGCATGTCAGCCAACAGCCAGTGACTGCTAAGGAGCTTAGAACGCACAGCATTCATGGAAGACACCTGTCAGTCACTCGGAACTAAGCAAAGGCTGCAGGAAAGATGTTCCTTACCTTTTCTCGTCAGGTTAACGTTTTGAGTCTCAAACATCTGTACGGATTCTCCCACAAAGAGGATTTTCTCAGCAACTCGCACAGGAATGTATGAAGGCAGCATTTCTACTCGCAGAGAAAACTGTTTTAGAGATGGAGCCAACATGTTCTCCTCCTCAATCAAACGCTGCCATAGACCATGGGGAAAAGAAATGGAGGTAGTTAACTGAGCTCTCTCAGTGTCATCATCTTAATGCCTACATTTTTCCCTATGGACGTAGAAGACTCACCAATTTTCTTCCTATATCCACAGAGAAATAACAGATTTTTCACTGACTGCCTTTTAAAGTTTTCCCTTATCTTTGCCCGCGTGTGGTCTGTACAGAGCATTTAATTAATATGCAACACAGTGTTTCAGGAGTGAATCTTCTGTGTGTTCAAAGCCAGGTGCACCACGGTGTCCATGAAAAGTTCTCACAGTAGAGTGTGAGTTTACACCATTGCAGTTGCTCCTCAGTCGTCCCTGATGCAGACAGTGATCACACGCACAAAGCACAGAAGGTTCCTCCCTTGAGGAAGCTCTTTGCAGGAGGGGACTGGAAGGGCATGCCGTCTGCAGCAGGAGCTACCGTGTTCCACCTGTGCACTGGCAGGTTGCTCCCTTGCTTAGACTGAGCACCCTGGACACATTCTTAGCAGCCTCTTGACTCTCATATAGCACATTTTTCCCTAGTACTGTCAGTAGCATTACCCTGTTAGGTAACATTTGCACAATAAAAAGTTGGGCAAGAAAGGTACCTGACCCAGCTGCCAACAGAAAGGGTACAAATCAACACCTGAGCTCCCCACAGCCCTTCCCCTACCGTCACTCACACACGACCAATGCTGACACACCACCACAGTGCTGACCCTACAGAATCAGAAAAGTCGCTCAAGAGCAGGGTGAGAACAGTTCCAGTTATGGGACATCAGCACCTACACAGACTCTGCCCGTAGGGCTTCCTGCCCCCAACTAACCCAGCGGTGCTTTGTGCCTCGCTGCAACCCCTGACAATGTCCCATTGATTTGCTCACCCTGCCTGGTCTCAGGTCGTGTCCAGCCTGGCACAGCTTGCACCCAAGCAGGAGACAGTTTCTTCTTTAGTTCCCTAAGGACCAAAGGGGAGCCATAGCTCAGCTATGACTTGCAGTCTTACCAGGTCCTGCAGTTCTCGTAGCTGTTTTCCTGTAAGCCCCCCAATTCCTAGGTCATCATCATCTTCTTCAGGTTGGCTAGGGACATTCCCAGAAGAGGGGCCCTGTTTGATGAAGAACTCTTCATGTTGGTCTAGCAGCAATCCATGGAGCATCCAGGCAGAGAGCTGCTTATACATGACTCCGTGACACACAGCCAGAATCCTGAGGTCAAGAGAAACAGACAGCGATGCCTTTGCACACAGCAACCTAAACCTCCTTGTACCCGACTCTGGAACACAGAAATACATATTTCCAGGAAATACGGCTCGTGTATTGTAACCTTTTTTCTTTTTTTTTTTTTTTAAGAGAGAGAGCTGGCCTGATTACTTGCAAAACTAAACCAAGAGATCTGCTAGTACACAGAAGTATGAGTAACCCAGTTCCTACTACTTTCCTTCCTAGTCAATCACTGTATCAGCATGAACACAACTTGTCTGTTCAGCAGTCTGATTTAAAGGGCTACGAAGACGGTCGAAGGCCTGGAGCGCCTCTCCTACAGGAAAGTCTGAGAGACCTGGGGCTGCTCAGCTGGAGAAGAGCAGACAGAGGGGATCTCATTGATGCTTTACAATATCCAAAGGGCCGGTGGCAAGAGGATGGAGTCAGGCTCTTCTCGGTGGTGCCCGGGGACAGGACAAGGGGCAACGGGCACAAACTGCAACACGGGAAGTTCCATCTGAACATGCAGTAAAACTACTTTCCTGTGAGGGTGCTGGAGCCCTGGCAGAGGCTGCCCAGACAGGGTGTGGAGTTTCCTTCTCTGGAGAGATTCAAACCCTACCTGGATGTGTTCCTGTCCGACCTGCTCTGGGTGACCCTGCTCCGGTCAGAGTAGATGATCTCCGAAGGTCCCTTCCAACACCCACAATTCTGTGATTC
Source organism: Thinocorus orbignyianus (assembly GCA_013400375.1). Taxonomy (NCBI): domain Eukaryota; kingdom Metazoa; phylum Chordata; class Aves; order Ciconiiformes; family Thinocoridae; genus Thinocorus; species Thinocorus orbignyianus. Next base: position 20,440 of record VXBW01004163.1, read on the forward strand.
TGGGACTTTCTCCCAAGGATATACAAACCTGGCAACACCCACTCAATCTCATTTATCCTTTTGTAGGATCAAAAAACAGTAACGGGTCAACCATACGCAAAACAGTTCAGGGCAGACCTCAAAAGAAGGAAAAACATAAGGTCTGCACTTTCCACAGCCTTAATTCCAAAGTATGGAGAGAGCCTTGGTTCCTGCCATAAGCTGCTGTAGGGCTCTTCCTTGCGTGCTACTCCTACTTTTCTATCACACAAGCCTGTTTTGCATGTACTGAGACCAACGCTATGACACTGAATCCAGTTACTACAGAAGAGTGAAATAAAAGCCTTACTGTATCTACGTACTTCTCAAGAGCACTGCGAACAGGAGGCAGCCCCCCACAGCTGTGTTTGTGGACTGTCTCCAGTATCTGACATCCATGAATCTGCAGAAAGGAAACATGTTTAGTCTAGGGCTGTTATTGGGATCTGTACTGAACTTTTCAGACATTTAAACACTCTGCTTTCAGCTAACAAGAAAATGCCATAACAAGCTGCACAAGTCTTACAGAAAGAAAGATGTAACGTATTCCATATAGTGAAGAAAGAAACCTTCTAAGTGTGGCTCTACAGCCAAGCTTCTCCCAAAAGTTTCCCTTCACAATAAGTAAGCATCTCTGGATTCTGAAAACATTAGTTTCTGCCTTTTGTACTAGAAAGAGAGCACCTACTACTGAAACCACCTTCTCTCCTAGTATTAAAGGTCTGGGATAGGGGCAGAAAGAACTTTACCAGCTAAAGAGGAAACTTGTTATGGGAAACTAGCTACAATTTTACTGTACCTTCTGAGTCTTGATCTGTTCCACCATGACCATCACAGAGGGGAAGAGTAACTGAAACTACAGAACAAGGAGCAAAATATTAAATTCAGTTGCTATGCTATAGGAAAGTTATACCTATGTATGTGTGGACAGCAGCTGACTACAATAATTTAATTAAACTATCATCTGGCTTTGCCTGCAAATTAGAAACATGACATGCCAATCTCTAGGAAGACTGTCCTCCCTCCACTGGGCCGAGATGCATGAAGTTACTGTATTCCAGCTGCCACCTGGGCTGAACACAGGCAGCAGGGAATGGGCGAGGGTCAAGGTGGAGCACGCAAGCTTTGTATCAAAGTGAAGCGACCCTCTGACTGTGATTATGGGGCTACAAATGCAGAGGCGTTAAAAAGGAATGGCATCACAGGCTAACCCTTATTTATCTCACCCACTTTCTCAGACTCAAGGAGTGATAAGAGTAACCAAAGAGCCCTACCTGTTTATTAAGGTGACATACCTGGTCCAAGGAATAATTAACGTGTGAGATGGAAAGATGAGGGTCAGCCAGAAACTGTAAAAGCAACAAAGCAATTAATGAAAATTAAAATAAGGTATGGATAAGTGAAAAAACCCCACATTTGTTTTAGGCTGTAACAACCACTGGATGGTGACAGTTCCCAAGACATGACAGCGGCTCACCTAGCAGATTTATCAAAACCTTCACAACTGAACATGGAAGGGACAACAGTCTGAGACAGCACCGGGCTCTGGAGCAGAGGGGGCACTGGCTGAATCGAAGGCAGAGGGGACGATACTTATTAGAATGAAGAAACATTTTCAATGGCACCTCACAGGAATAATTTGGAAAACATCCCTGATGTGAAAAGGAAACAAGTAACCTTGTCTCCTCTTTAGCTACTACTACTTAGCATATAAATTGCAGAAATGACAACTTTCCACACTCTGTCAGCTGCCTGACTGCCTCTTCCAAGTCTCTCTCCTTTACCTCTTGTTCTAGGTCAAGCAGCGCCTGTCGATAAGGCTGCAGCACTGAATCAAGACCCGTGCAGAAGGCTCGCAAATAAATGCCATGTAATCCACTCTGGTTTTGCTGAGATGGGTGATGGTCCTGAAACCAAACAGTAAAATCTACATCAGCTCCCTAGTGGAGGCCTAAACGAGTAACAGACTTTCTGCGCAGCGTCACACCAGTGGTCCCAACGTGCTGAAATGCACCTCGGCCCATCAGAGCGCCCAGAAGTTTGCCACAAGAGAGTTACTACAGCAGAGTTGTCTTTAGCTCCTCTGCGGCCAAACCACCGGCAGCCCCAGCGTTGCTCTGCGCTCACACACGGCCCCTGCCCCTCCGCAGACCGGGACGAGCGCCCCTCGCTCGCTACAGGCGCTTCCCCCGGTGCAGGGTTTGCGGCGGCTCCATCGGGGCCCCACCTGCTGCTGCTGGACGTGCCCCGTGTACTGCTCCACGAACTCGGTGAAGCGGATGTAGTCGGTGCCGAGGCGGCAGAGCCGGTTCAGGACGCTGGTCTCGCTGGGGTGCAGGAACGGCAGCTCCTGAGAGACCTGGTGGGGGAGGAGCGGTGAGGGCCGGGCCGGGTTGGGTTGGGTTGGGTTGGGNTCCTGCCGCGCGCCGCCGCGCGGGCGGCTGGGAGTGCGCAAGGGCCGCTGGGAAGGGTGGGCCCGAGCGGTGGCGGGGCCTGTGGAGGCGGCGGGGCTGTGCGGGGGCTGTTTGGAGAGTGACTGGGAATGGCCGTGCCGGCCTGTGCCGTGCCGGGCGCTCTGGCCCCGCCGCGGGAGGTGGTTTGAGTGAGGCGGGTCCTCGGCGGCCGTGGGAAGGGGCGGCTCGGGAGGGCCCTTCCGGAACAGCAGAGAAGCTGCAGCCGGCTGGGGTGGCTCCTGGGGGCGTTCTTCCTTAACGAATTCCTTTACCAGTTGCGCATATTGTTTGTCAGTGGTTTATCAGTGCCGGCTTTACCTTTCTCCACTTAAATATTGTTTTCCTTTGCTTTCTCTCCTGGTGTAGCTGGCCTTTAAACCAAAACTGCCCACTTTAAAAATTGTGGCTTTATCTAATAAACTGCTTTTCAGTGATCTTCATTTAATTTTCTTTTCCTGTTTTTGCAGCGTTTTCCTTTACGTGCATTTTCACTCTTCTTTTAGAATAAATGAATGGTCAGTGTCCTTTAACGTGCCCGTTTAAAATGCATGTTTGATACGTGATCTTGTCACAATGTCTGAAACACAGGAAGAACTTTTGTTACGTTCTTACAGGGGTTGATCAGTTCCTAGTATACTGCCTCGTTTTCTAAATAACTTTATCTTTTAATATGATCTCTCTGACACGTATGCATTTGCTTTCTATAGCTCTCTTCATGTGTGACTTGGGAGCCCCAACAGTATAATTCTGTCAGGTATCAGCATGGGAAAACCATTCTCTTTATATTGACAAAGCTTCCATTGTCTGAGTAAAGGCTGAAGAATTTGGGCATTTGTTCCTCATCGACACAGATGCTGCAGGACACAGCTGGGCCACCCCTGTGTTTAGGAAGCTGTGTTTGTTCAGGGCGTTGGCCTCCCAGTGCAGAACTTAGTGGCAGTTCTTCCCTTGTTCAATTCAATCTCATGCTGCCCACCAAAAGTTCTGTGCTGACAGGTGGGCTTTGATTTAAATACTGTTTTGGGTAGATTGTAAGGCTAAACATGCTTTAGAGAGCTTACAGGTAGTTAAACATGCAGCGATGGCTCAACAGTTGGCAAAAACCATTTAGTCTGTAAAGACTAAATACGTAATTTAGTGGTAACTTTAAACTGTACTGTTAAATGTTTTTATTAACATAAATACATACTACATGTTTAATCTGTTAGGAAAATTTTCAGTCTGAACACAGTTGTCTTCTGCAGCCAGAAACTAGGCTTACAGCAGCATTCCTGCACACACAGTGGGAAATCCCAGGAGTCTACCTCGAGAACAGGGAGAGAGTAAATGAGGTGTAAAATTGATTAGAAGAGAAGGAACTTGCCTTTATCAAAGGTGGGGATTGGGGGGGAGCCAATTTTTGTGGAAGGCAGTGAATTGTTGGAAGTGAATCGTACTGGGGACAAGATGATAATCCTGGAATCCTTTGATGGTGAAAGTTACGGGTTTGGCGCGTTACAGAATTGGTCAGACCAGGTGTCTCATTGTGGCTTTGCTTTACAATCTGTAAAATGGCTTGTCCCTGCTCCCTTGCTTCCAGCTAAATACTGTGGTCTGTTCACACCTTAAATTACTTTATTGGTTCCATGAGTGTCTTTTTAGGTAGCCTACATGAGAACAAATGGAGAGGAAACAAAGGAGTATTACAAAGCAGATAGAGACACGCAGTATTTATGACAGACAAAATGAATCTTGAATTACCCATTTTGTTTTGTTCCATTTTTTGTAGATTGCTGTGGGGCTTCCTTGGACCTTACAGGTGCTTCAAGAGAAACTGTACCTGGGGTGTGGGGACGAGTGCATGGTACAGACCTTGCCTGTGTTATGCTGTCATAGAATCACAGAATGGTTTGGGTTAGAAGGGACCCTACAGATCATCTCATTCCACCCCCTGCCCTGGGCAGGGACACCTCCCACCAAACCAGGTTGCTCCAAGCCCCATCCAGCCTGGCCTTGAACCCCTCCAGGGGTAGGGCAGCCACAGCTTCTCTGGGCAGCCTGGGCCAGAATCTTACCACCCTCAGACCAAAGAAGTTCTTTCTGGTATCTAATCTAAGTCTCCCCTCTTCCAACCCTTGTCCAATGGCTCCACTGCATGATAAAGAATCCCTTCCCATCTCTCCTGTAGCCCCTTCAAGTACTGGAAGGCAGTTATAAGGCGTCCCCAGAGCATTCACTTCTCCAGGCTCAACACCCCCAACTCTCAGCCTGTTCTCACAGCAGAAAGAACACAGCCCTCTGATCATTTTTGTGGCCTCTGCTGGGCTCGTTCCAACAGACTTGCCACTGGTGAAGCCATGTTGGCTGTCACCAGTCATCTTATTTTCCACGTGCCCTAGCAGAGATACCATGATCTTACCAGGCACAGAGGTGAGACTGAGGGGGCCTGCAGTTCCCCAGGTCTTCCTTTTTTCCCTTTGTGAAAATGGGGGTTATGTTTCCCCTTTTCTAGTCACAAGGGGGAAGGAGCGGGTTTTGTCAGGGCCCCTCAGAGCAGGGAGATGACTGACCTGCCTCCAGACAGGGCTTCTCTGCTCTTCCAGCAGCCTGTCACTGTGCCCTCGCATTGTCGTGAGTATCAGCAGAACTGGCCAGGATTTGGGCTCCAGGCTTTTCTGTCCCTTGATCTGTGTCTCCTGTGGGCAGCCCTGCAGAGGGTGTCTGTGCAGGGCTGTGTCCCAGCAGCTGCTGGGCCATGGGGAGCAAGGCCGGGATGCACAGGCAGAGCGTCTGGGAGCAAAGGGGAGCAAGGAGACCCGTTCTGAAGGCCAGATGTTTTCTGCCTGGTTTGTCCGGGGCAGTGGGAGCAGGAGGGGATGCGTTCTCCTGCCCAGGTGCAGCTGCTGCCCTGGCAGCTTCCCCAGAGCTTCCCGCAGAGTTCCCTGCTACAAAGGGCAGTGGAGGAGGGCTGTGGGGGGGATCCAGCTGGCCCTGGGAGGGTTCTGTGGGCATGTTTGTGTAGGTCTCTGTGTTTGTTGCTTTTCAGACCAAACTAGTAGCTTGTCTCATTTGGCCACTATGGTTTTGATCTGATGCTCGCAGCCAAAAGGCAGCTTTTGCTGTTGGCAGTCTGTAGCCTAACATGAACCTATATACAGAAGTGTCATTAAGTAAATGAGGGGTAGGACTCTTTTATTATATATATATAGAGAGAGACATATATACACATATTCTTAAATATACCTATGTAAAATCTATCTACTTACTCAGTTGAGACAGCTCCACCTGGATTCCTACAGGGTGTTCTGACCCTGTAGGCACAGAACATGTGGCTAAACAAGGTAATTAGAGAAGACAGGGAAAACGAATAGAGATCTAAACCATATTACAGACAGAGGAAAAGAGTTAAACTTATCTGGGATAAATGGGGTCTAAAGGGAAAGGTCATGGATTGTTGTACGTGACTGAAGTACAAAGAGTATTATTCACATTGTAACAACAGGGATGAGCTGGATCACGGGAGTGACAGATGCCAGTGTGTGGAGTGGCACTAGACGCACATTACTGCAGCTGTGTGAGAGTTCCATGTGCGCTGTGGAGCGAGTGTGTGATGGCTTGGAATTCTTAGTGCTAAACGGGACCTAGGGCAGATCCCACTTCATCTTTGGGCTTTGTTTTGCTAGAAATGAGGATACATGCGAGCAATGGTTCAGTGGAAGGTGCTTTGATTTCCCACACTCTATTGTGCTGCAAGGCTGTAATTTTTTGGAAAAGCAGTTGTGATAACTGTATGTATGGTGCTGTTTGGAGGAGGATTCGAGGAAGTTAGAGGTTCCGTGTGTTTCAGTTGTAGCCTGCGGCTAGGTGTTCTTTAAGTGACTATAAAATCACAGCTTCAGTCCTAAGTGTGTTTTTTTTCAGCACCATTCACAGAAATAATCCTTCTTATGAAGGAAGTGGCCAATAAATACCTGCAAAAGAACAGATGACTGTGGTTGAAATAAAGGACTGGGTTTTGGAGCTCTTGCTTACCCTGGGAAGCCTAGTGACTAGTCATTAAGGCCAAGTACTTAATTTTTTTTTTTTTTTAAACTGATCACTAAAATTTTGAAACTAGGGGAAAATAGATACCTCCGTAATGCTATTTGCAAGGCTGTCTGACTAGTGCCTGTTCAACACTTGGAAAAAAAAACAGACAAGAAACAGGAGAGGCAATTAAATTAAGCACATGGATACAGAAACCCTAACAACCAACCATTAGCAGAGACAGTGACAAAGACCAGAAATCTTAAATCAAGGGAGTTATTACACCAAAACACAACCTTGAAGAGGTTCAGCCAGATTCTTTGATGAGGTGTGATAATCACATTTTATTTTTCTTAACAGAATGGGTCTTATAGGAAAGAGTAAGTTTATGAGATTATTTTTTGAGGGAAAATCATGGGACTGTGCAAAAAATGTTACAGGATTTTTAGGGGGAACAAAACCAGTTCTGCACTCCACAATCTACATATAAACATTATCTTCACTATCTTCTCATTGTATAACCGCAAAATAGCCACGTGTGAAGCAATGCAAAGAAATGCTAATAATTAGAACTATAACTGTTTGTCGTAAACCCTTTTGTTTTGTAATTTGTCTAGCACTCACCTGTGCAGCACATTTCTGTTACTGTTGAACTGTGACATGCAACCCTTATAATCAACAAACCCCACTTTCACTTAGTCTCCCTTTCATACAGAGCCTTTAAAAAATGTATGTAGGTATACTTTCTCTTGGACTTGCAGAATCACTGAGGTCAGAAGGGGCCTCTCCCATCCAGCCTCGCTTCCTCAGCACGGGCTCAGCTCAAGCCGGTTGTGCAGGACTCTGTCCAGCGAGGGCTGAAGCACCTCCAAGAACAGAGACTGCACAGCTTCCCAGGCAGCCCCTCCTGGGCCTTGACCACCCTCAGAGCAAAAATGTGGCTTTGGTGAATTTCAGTCTGTTTCCTCTGGAAGGCCTCTCCCACCTTTCCTCCTACGCCAGATGCTCTCAGCCCTTGCTAATTTTCTGGGTGCTTCACTGAACTTGTTCTATCGTGTCCGTGTCTTCCTTGTACTGGGGAAGCCGGGACCAGGCTCAGCCCTAGCCGTGTGGTTTCGCCAGCACTGGGAGAAGGGACGGATCATCTCCCTCACCTGTGGGTGATGCTTTCTCTAACAGAGGCCATTGGCCTGCCAAATTACTTAATCTCTGTTTAAGTAATAAGCTTAGACCCTGGCAGCGAAGTTCACAGGACTAATTAAAACAGGCAGATGGTGGTATCCTCAGTGCTCTTACTCTTGCACAGGAGGCAGGCAGAGCAACAGCCACCGCTGAGCTTCACGGGCCCGGGGGAGCATCCCGCCCGCCTGCAGAGGTGCCGCCCGACACCGCCGCTGCCCCGGTGAGCGGCGGCGCTCAGAGCGCTCTGGAAAGACGGGCACAGCCGCCTCTGGCGAGGCCTGGCCAGAGAAGCGGCCCGGCGGGGCAGCCTGGGCCGCATCCCGTGTAACGGCGCCGGCAGGGCTTAGGCCAGAGCCCGCCCCGGAGCCCCCTCAGCCCCCGCGCCCCGAGAGGGGCTCCCGGGCGAGACACGGCGACCCATGTGCGGCCGGGGCCCGTCGGGGCGAAGGGCTGCAGGCGGGATGGGGCGAGGAAAGTTGCCGTCCCGCTCCGGCAGCGGACGAAGGTGGCTGAGGCGCCCGGGGTGCGGCCGGGGCGGGGAGCGGCTTCGAGCGCGG
>VXBW01004163.1:28791-53123 GCA_013400375.1 Thinocorus orbignyianus
ACGGGGCGGAACGGCGGCGGAGGATCGGGCCGTCTGAGAGCGCCGGGGCGGGGCGCGCAGGTGGAGCGGCAGGGGAGGGGGCTTTCCCCGCCCGGGGGCGGTACCGCGGGGCTCGGGGCGGGTTTCGGGTCTCGTAACTCTGGGTGGGGCCGGAGCGACCGGGAAGGGGCTGGAGCTGGGGATCACTGTAAGGCCCCGTCCCCGGTGCCTCCTCGCTAGCCTGTGTCTGTCGAGGGCGTTTGAGGTGCCCCTTAACCTCGGATTCCCAGTTGTGGGACGCCTTTCCTGTTTGTTGGATTGGTCCACGCAACTTGGAAAGTTGCAAGGGGTTTTTGATCGGTTTTGGGAAAGAGCAGGCTTCATCACAGAGGCTTTAAACACGGAGAGTCTAGAAGGTTTAGGCATAAACTCTGTGCGGGTCCTCAGCTTCATCTGGTGATGACATTCAGGTTGTGCATCTGAATGCACAACCTTCAGATAAGAACTGGCAGTAGCATTTCTGTCTTCTTCAGAGATGGACTGTGAAGATACAGAAGGGATTACATGATGTGCACATATTGCTGTTCTTCCTTAATCTTTACCAAAATCAGAGGGTAGATGAAAGGGTGTGGTCGCTGATGTACTTTTGGGGAAGAGAAAGGCAAAGCTGGAAGAAAATAAGAAAAAGAAGGACTGTTTCTAAGATGTTGGTGAATGGAAAAGGTTGGATGATGGTCAAATTGAAAAATCAGAAAGGGAAGATGACAGGTTACGTGACAAGGAAGGATAAGGAAACGGTCTGTTCTGTTGGTTGTGAGGAACAGATATATTTGGTCATTCATTTTCTGAATCAAATAAAACCTGTGGTGAGTTTCTGTGGGGGAGGCTGGATCTGATCTTGTGGTGTGCCATTTCAGTTACATTCAGTCTCCAGCCACCTGAGAACTTGCTCTGACTCTTTGCAGCTGTCTTGGATAATGAGAGATTAACAGCGGAGGAAATGGATGAGAGGCGACGCCAGAACGTGGCCTATGAGTACCTTTGTCATCTGGAGGAAGCAAAGAGGTAAGAAGATGCGGTTTTGAAACTGCTGGTGCTTTAAAAGAAATTGTGATATTTGGTAAAGGGTATAAATTGGATGCAGGTGACCTCTTGCCTGTGTTTCTGAGTGTCTATATAGATTCATTAAAAAAAATACAGTAACACCCCCCTAAACCAGTGGGCTGCTGATGTGCTTAATGTAGCGTGCTCTTAGAGACTTCTCGTGACAAGGATCCTGTAGCTGTAGTGCTGCTGTGTTCCCGGTGCTGGACAGGTTCTCCCTGTGATCTGACCTGTATGTGTCTTGGTGCAGTGTTGCCTCACTGCGATCAGCGGATGTGAAGAACAAGTTATTCTCTTCTGCTTCACTGCAGCCTTTTATGCATTTCAGTTGTAACAGTGTGTTTCCCTCACACTCGTCTCCTCTTAGACTGGAAACCCAGTTTGTGCATATTTTTCCATGTTTTTTTTTCCCTGATCTTAGTTTTAATGCGTTGGAATAATTTTGTTCTTACTCCTGTTTTCCAGTGTGTGTAGCTTTTGTCATCTCCATGTTTAATAAACATGGAAGCATTCTGCATTTCTTCATTCAGTTAGTCAAAGTATGACCAGAACACACTCTATGCTATATATGTGCTGTTAAAGGCAAGAGAACCTGTATAAAAAGGAATGCAAGAAGTTTTAGTGTTGGTGTGTTTTTGTTTTTTTTCCAAATCCTCTTGCAAACATTCAGTCCTATTTGCTGCACGTGGAGAATAGAAATGAAACAGACCAGTTTGTCCATTGCTTCCCTTCATGACAATGGGTTTTTTTCATGCTTTTGTATACAGTGAATTTTTTACTTGAAATTTAAAGTTGAGGTTGAGACTAAAGGCAGTTTTTCAAGAACGAGAATATGGAAAAAGAGGCAAAGTAGTGTTTGTATTGGTGACTCCTCTTGCCCCCAGCACTTTTGAATGGTGTTTTAGTTTGCATTTGGTAATTAGCCAGGAAATGGATTGTGAGCTTAGACTTTCCATGTTCCCACAAAGATCTAGGCAAAGCAACCAGTGTGCATGCCACAGACGATTTCTGGAGCAGAGAAATACGGAGGGTATGGTTTATGCCGTTACCTTTTGTGTACTCCATAACAATTGTCACTGCTACAGATGAACAGAGGCATCTTAATTACTAGCAGATAATAATCTTCTGTACTTATGGATTTGAATGAGGTTTGAAGTAGTGAGAAACGTCTGACTGTGTATCAAAATAACTCCTTCCCTTGGAATCCAAAATCAGATGCTGGACGACAGGGAGAGGTGAGCTGTGCTGTAATCCCTGTCTGTGCTCGAAGGGGCCCCAGATCCATCACTTGTAGACTCTTTCTGTCGTTGACCTCAGAGTAAATGCTTTCCTCTGTAATTGCTCTCCGTTCAACTCCGTGTTCAATTTAAGGGGGAAAAAAACAACAAAAGACAATCAGGCAAAAATACCTAACGCATCAACAGCTTTAATAATTAAGCTCTTGCTTAATCTCCAGGACTTACTCTTTGGATAAATCATCTTTGACTCTAAAGTTCCTTGACCATCCTCTCTCTGCTTCTGAGTATTGCCTTGGTGTTGATAAGGCTGAGCAGCTGGGCATTTGGTTTTGTTGCACCTTGTCAGAAACAAGATGTTTTCACTGTTTTGTCTCAGGACGAGATGTCAAAAGTTTCAAATAATGCCTAGTAGTTGCCAATATGTTTTGTGAAGAATAGCCCTCCCCTCGCGCTCCGCCTTGGCAGTCAGAGCACTTATTAAGTGGAAGAGCTGCTTGAAGAGCTTCAAATACCCTTTTTCCCCCTCTCGACTTATGCTTGCTTTGTGGCCTACAGACTTTTCATGCGTATCTGAGTGGGAATTCCTCGCTCTTAGAGCTGAAGCCATACCACTTTGCATAAGAGTTAAAGATTAAATGACCAGAAAGAGGGAAGCAGACTCCTTAGCTTAATAATTCAGAAAAAAAGTGAGAGCAAAAAGGCTTGAGGCCGTAGTCTACTCCCAAGATACCTTTTTCCTCACTGAGCAGTCCTTTGTCTGTGAAGGTGTAGATACCAGTTGTTGAAGGAACTCTTGCTTGAAGATAAAATATTTAAATTGTACACTACACCTTAAATCTGCTGGTGAAGGAAATGTGATAGTTGCTCTTTCACACAGAATTAGTCTCAAGAGGCTTCTTCATTGCCAGTCAGAGATTTTTCAGAAAGGCTATAAATTGCATTGGTTCCATTCTCTTATTAACCTGAACTTGGAAAAATTGAGGTAGTTGAGTTAAAGTATGTGTCTTACGAGCCTTTGTTAGGAACAGGGCTGTGACAGAGAGCTGAGTACCAGTAAGATAGTTTGAGAAAAGCAGGATTAAGCTTTCTCAGTTACTTTTGTAGTTCTTGGCCTGCCTCAGGTAAGTAAGTCGTGTGCTGAATATCTTATTTAAATCCTACTTAAATGGATCTGCAAATCTGATACAGACAGGTTTGCTCTGGGCTTTGAAGCTGTGGGGTCAGTGCGCTGCCCCTTGGAGGTTTCTGAGGATGAGGCGGTGTCGGTACAGCCTGCCGTGCTGGTGCTCTGAGCCACAGCTGCACTTGAGGAACTTGCCTGTTTTGTGTGTCTCGTTATTGTAAGTGTCAAGACAGCAAGAATCATAATGTAACTCGAGTGAAAAGAAAGGTGAGGATTGTTTTAGGTTTATCTCTAAGCTTATTTCTCCTTCTTTATTTTTCCCCGCACCTAAGTGAACCTGATTTTGTGGGGTGGGGTTTTTTAGCTGTTGAAGGTATTTCTATTTGCATTCATATGTTCTAATGTCCAGAGTGTAAGCAACTCGTCTACAGTTTAGTGTCCTTCAGCGTTTTATGAGCAATTAATTGTATACCTTAGAAGCACAGGAAGTTAGTGCAACTTTGCAAATAGTAGAAAAAGAGACAATAATGCAGTTGATTTTAAACTATTCACAGACTAGATATCCTAACTACAGAGTATATTTCATATGTGAAAGCTATTTTGCCTCGTGTGTCAGCCTGCGTCTGTGTTTAATCCATCAGATCAAAACGGTGCCCTCTTCAGTAACTGCTGGTCAGTATTGCATGCTGGAAAAGATCTAAAGATGGAATTAGTTGTGTTTAGAAAATATTTGCAGTAATTTAGTCAGTAGGATGCAATGTAAAACCTAATAAAGCTTTCTTCTTATTGATGAGGTCTTCAGATTTAGATGGGAGGCAATCTAGAACTTTTGAATGGTGTCTGTGTGGTTTGCCGGAGTTTTCTTTCAAATGTATAACTCCTTTTTGGAGATCCTTTGATTTTATTTTCTGACTTTAGAATGAGACCTTCCCACTTCCCTCCACCCAATCCTCTCTCTCTCTCTCTCTCNCATAATACTGTAGTATGATTGGAATTTTACAGTTGCAGAGTCAGGAGGGAAATAAGATCATTCATGGATTGATGTATTTGTAGATACCTTTGTATGTGAGGAGTCCTGATATCTTCATGTATAACCTGTCACAGAATTGCTGAAATTAGTAGAAAGTAACTTCTAGAATTCCTACCAAAAGTGACTCCTACATCAAGTGAGTGAGTCAGAAGGTCACTGATGATGTAGTAGAACTAACTCTCATGTAGCGTGAACAGTGTTCCTCTTTTTATTTCAGGCTAATCAAGGCTCTTTTATTTATTTCCTTGTATTTCCATTTTATTCCCACTTGTAAATTGGGTCAGGTACTGGTTTTTGGATTGGCTGTTGTTTTTTTTGTTTGTACTTTTCCCCCCTGTGTGTATGGTTTTGGTTTTCTTCTTGTTGTTTTCTGCTCCTGTGGGATATTATGCAAGTCCCATGTCAGATTGTAATCCCAGAATATTCACAGATAATATTTCATTATCAATAGTTGTAAATTGAAGTAACTGCTGCTTAGCTCTCACCACTTCATCTGGTGGTTCTTAACAACTCCTGTCTGGACTTGGGGAGAGATTTTTTCTACAGTTCTTGTGCCGTTTCATTGATGACCTCATGCAACTGGCAGGGAGTGGCTGTCTGGATTGGAACCGTTTTGGAAGGCATGTTCAGAGCTATATTTTTTTCTGAGAAGTGGGGGTAGTAGTAGGAGGAGAGCGGTGGAGTACCATCATCTTTGCCTCACTATGAATACTTTCTTTATGACTCATTGGAAATAGTAACGAAAGGCAGGCCAGGAGGAGAGAAGCAGCTGTTTGTGCAGAATTCAATTCAGAGACCAGGGTTTTGCCATTTGGACGGTGGTTTCTGAAGGAATATTGTATGTAATGCAGGAAGAGAGCAGCCCAAAATAACTCAAGCGAGTAGCTGTCACGTAACAGTTCTTGACTATCGGGTACTGTGAAGTACTGCTTATAACCCTTCATGCAAGAAAACTTAGTTTTGAGTTATGATAACTGTAGGAATACAATACCATTGGAAACTAAATGGGCTTAAATGCTTGGAAGGTGAGTGATCAAGGCAATTAGCTTTGCCAACAGAACAATTGAAAAAGATTTTTGCGTATGTGATAATTAAGTTTCTTGTTACTGCGTGCTTGGTACTCATCTGAAAGCCCTTCAGGGCTAATCTTTTTGGCAAACATGGCAAATGCCCACCAGCCAAGAGCGTTTTTGGAGTAATTTTTGCCAGTTGTTGGCAGTGTTTGCAATGGAACAGAGGAACCTCATATTTACTTTTATGGGGCGGGTAAAGGGAAGGGATTTCAGTGCCAGGATATTAATGCGGTCTTTGGCTCAGCTGCACGTTGCCAGGAAGAGGGTACGTCAATCATTGGGGAAAATCTGGCCGATGTTACCTGCTAATCCTTTGCTTTTTTGGTATCTTCAAACTGAGATTGTCTGCGGATAAAGAGAAGTGCTGTGGGCAGCACTTGTTTTCCTAGCTCTTAGTTTGAGAGGCTGTGTCTCTTCCTGCACAAACTGTACTGAAGTACATTTACATTTCCACCTATTTCTCTAGAAAAGGACAGTCCTGATGTGACATTTATTTTACTTTGTTCTTATTACTTCTCTGAGGCATTGTTCATCTTCTCAGGTGATTCCTTGGTTTATTCAGTTGGTAAATGAGTTATTTCAGATGGAAGTTTTTGTTTGGGATTTTTGTGTGGCTGTCTAATACCCTTGCTCCAATGAAGAGCTGAGGCTGTCTGCATGTTTTCTCTTGTGATTCTCCACGAGAATGTGTGCCAAGTCTGCAATTGTGACTGAGCTAAAAAAATTTCAGATTTGTATGTAGAGGCAATGATCTGCTAAAGTATGAGATCCTTCTTCTTTCAAGAAGATACATACATGATTTGTCAAAGAAATGCCATGCCTGTGGTGTTGGCAGTGGTGAGCAGTGCAAAAGCCTTTAAGCTCTAGCTTTGTATGTTCTTTCGGGTGGCTTATGCAGACATTGTTGGGAGTGAAAAAAACAACCAACCAAATGTGCTTTGGCTGCTTTTTCCTCTGCTCCAGCAGAGGAAATGTTCTCCTTGGCATACCTGCAAGGAACTGCAGTAGAAGGGCTTAATGTGTGTAAATGGAAGGACCTAGATGTGGGGGCTGTTGGGGTGCCCTGTGTTTAAAACTGCACAGATTAGCAGGTGGTCATCCAGAGATCGGCACGTTTGCCTTCAGTTTCATGAGACGCTCTTTGGAGGCAGAGCATGGTGGACAAAGCCTGATGAGTCGTAGAGGTGGTATGGGATGGAGGCAGTCATCACTGTCAGGTCTTTTTGAATCCTTTTATAGCTATCTGTAACCTGCAAATCTGCATTTCGTTGCCAACCTCTCTGAGGAAGAGCCGAGGAGATGCAAAGAGAACTTGAGAACTGGTGTCCTTTGCCCTCCATGTCAGAACAGAACAACAGATTCTGCTTGTTAACAGTTGGGCCAAGCGTGATGGCTCACTGCTGGGTGGTTAGCCTGATCATTTTTCTCCTGCATGCCTAATTGGTGGCACCAAACTTTCTTTGTCTCCAAACACTTTCTGGTGCTTGTGAGTATGAGATTGAGTGAAACCTGTTTCGCTTTTGTGTTTTTTTTATGTCAAATACAATCAGCTTCTGCCTTCTGTAAGGTCTGGTGTAATTTGCTATGTTACCGGCACAAGGGTGTAACTGCGTTTCCTACTCGTCTGCCACTTTACAGGTTCAGTAAACACCAATTTTAGGTCTGAAGTTGGATGCAAGAACTTTTTCTTTCCTGGGGTGGGTGACAGAGACTTAAATTTCTGTTTCAACTTGTTAGATGTCCCAGTTTCTGTTTCAGCTTGTTAGATTTCAATTTTAACTACTTGAGTTAAAATTGGAATTAAGAATGCTGCTTTTGATAGAGAACTAGATATAAGAGTTATAAACCAATGGACAGTCAAAATGTACTTTAGGAAACAGATCTTGCTCAGTGAAATATTTCAAATTACAATTCTGATTGTTTTGTGGTAATTGCTGGTGTAACTTTAGTAGCTGTAAAGGTACCTGACTACGTCATGCTGATTTGAGCAAAGCCCTGTGTGTTTACAGGTGTGATTTCAGATTTACCTGCTTTGGAAGACTTTAACTCCATAACTCTGATGATCTTGTTTCCCAGGATTGTTGCACCACTGCGGAAGCCAACTTGCCTTCCCCACGCCCCAGTGGATTTGAATATGTTCTTTGGAGAGTGGAATTCTAAATAAGTATTGTTGGTGCCTTCCTTTAGCTTGGACACCTGCTGTCTGGAATGTGCTGGTCTGCTTTTGTGAGCCCTGTTTCTGTAGGGCAAGTTGTCAGGCAGAAGGAGGTAGTATTTGAAATTGTGTGTGCCGTGCAGGGCACCAGAGGAGGTGGGGGACCCTGAGGGTGAACCAGCCTGGTGGGGAGTTAGGGCAAGGGAGACAGCTTTTTTTTCTTCAGGTTTTGTTGCTCTGAGTGGAATGTTTGGTATTCTGAAAGTCTTTGTGTGATGCAGTTTGTCCTTTCTGTAGTATGGATTGAGTTGCTGGGTAGCAGCATTCACTGCCTCCATCGAGCTTCTGGGAGGCAGTTACACTGCGATTGCTGGAACTCATTTTAACAGAGTTCTACCCTCTTGAAGCTTTTCTGCCGTCTACCAGATTCTTGCCAAATCTTCCTGTTGCAGCAGCCGAATGAATAAGATGTTGCCGCAACCTCTATTGCTTGAGGAAGATGATGTCACTTACTGCATGTAATAATAAAAGAATATATAATAATATTCTTATAATAAGAAGAATAAAAGTTCTTGTTAACTCAGGGACAGGTATGTTATGTTACAGGTCCTTGTTTTTCAAAATACAGGTATCCAGGAATTGTGAAGCTAGTTAACTAAATGCATAACTGAAGCATATGAACATTTTTGGGTCTTTGCTGCTGCAGTCTGTTTTTCATTTTGGCTTTGGTAGATCAGGTGCAAACTTTCCATTCGTTTTCTTGTGGACAAAACTGCTATCTTGCCTTACCCTTGCCCTCCACACTTCTGAAAGGAGATGAGAGAAACAGTCTTTCCCTAGGTATGCCTTTAAAATAATAAAAATGCCTATACATCAGTGGTGCATGCTGTAATAACATATTTTATTTTTTTACAGTAGTTCTGTGATTCCCAAATATATTTTTGCACATTAGATAAACTCACAAATGTGACTTTTGTAAATCTCTGTTAAAATGAGGTGGTTTACAAATTAAACATATGCTGTGTACAATAATTTAGGTAAGTATGAAAAGATACAGCACATTTAGTCAAACCATTAATTACCTAGTTTAATGAAAGGCTATGTTGACTTGCCTCTTTCTTACTGGCCTTTGTCAGAGATAGGCTGTTGGGCTGTTTGGGGCAGAAACTTCTGCTCTGACACGATGAGAATGTCTAGGGACTGCCGTTGTCATCTGGGGATAGACAGATCCCTTGTTCCTTGGTGACAGGTTCCTGGATTAAATGTGGTTGGGGTAGCTGGAATGCGTTGTCTGCAGCTGTGCTCACCAGATTGCTAGGCTGGATAGTCATCAAGTGCAGGCAGATGCCATCAGAAAATACAAAGAGGGCAGAAGTAAATGTGGAAGCGGTTGCCATGGGAAAATACAGATGATTCCACAGGGGTTTGAGAGGCTATTGAATTTTCTAAAGGTATTTGTCCCCACCTCTTTCTGGCATCTGGATGATATGCTTTCACCTCTGTTTTGTAACTTCTGTTGTGCATTCGGGAATGTGGTGTGGCTGGGGCAAAAATTAAAATCCTAAAGAAAACCACCCCTTCCAACCCCTGAAATTCTCCATGGGCAGGAAAATGTTAATTTGTGGTATGTGCTTGGGTATGCCACCTGACTGCCTTGCCTTTTGGCTGCCTGTTGGGGGTACTCCAGGGAGAGGAGCAGGGAGCCAGTGAAGCCTGTTTGTTACGTGGTGGTAGCTGTACTGTTTGAAGTCAAACCTCGGTCATCTTTGCTAGGTAGTTTGTAAGCAATAAGTCCTTGCAGGAACCTTTTCCTTCAAGAGCAGTAAGCAAAAATATTTCTTATAACTGAAGTGGGAGAATGCGGTGCTGTATGCCCGTGGAGTTTGGAATTACAGGGGTTTACTTTAAGGCCTGTAATAGTTTGAGGGATGGACTTCCCAGTAGATGTAGATCTACTGTAGATGATTGTGCTTAAGGAACTGTGTTAGTTCCTTGTAACAATCTTCACATGATCTCAGCCTTGGTGTCCTAGGATTAGATCATTTAACCATCACTTGAAGGCCTACTCTCGCAGGAGCTCGTGTAGAATCCCAGCCTGATGTGCAGCATTGGGTGAAAGGATCCTGGTGTCTGCGTATCACCATTCTGTGCTCTTCCCAGCACCTTGCCTCTCTTTAAAATCAAGATGGTTATTTCCTAAGAGAATGTGTTGGCAGTCTCCTAGCTGACTGCTGTGCACAGTTGGAGTAGGAGCCTCTCTCTGAGGTCAACAGGGTGTCACTTCAACTGTGGGATGTGTTGCAAGGCTCTCACCACTTAGAATCTTTGTCTGAGCTGTGTTTCTTAGCTCAGATAGCTGTTAATCGCTCTTTCCTGAACTACATGCGTGCAGGATTTATAAGTAAGTTCATAGTGTTGGACACCGTGAATGCTTTGTCTTCAACAAGTTGAAGGTCTCCAGTGTGATCTCTTGCCTCTTTGTTTCCATAGCAGAGGGCACCTACATGGTTTATGTTGACACACAGGTGTTTGTTGCACCCAGTATTGGATTCTTAAGCACCTTCTACAGGAGTGCCAGTATTTGTTGTGCTGTGAATACCTCTGAGAGTGCAAAGTACTGTGGTGTTTTGAGAACCATCTTTCTCAGCAGTGTCACTAAGCACTGCATGTAGCTTTTGGACAGCTTCCAAGTTCCAACCATAGCTCTGCAGTCATTCTTCTAACAGTGTCCGGGTCCCTCTCCAGATTCCTGGGCAGGCTGAACAGCGCTGCTTGGAGATTTACATTTTAAATGTTAGGGAAAGAACACTCAGAAGAGGAAACAACTGGAAATTCGTCTTACGTTCTTCATGGCATTTTCAGAACTTTCAGATTGCACCTTTTCCATCTAATTCTCGGTATTGTGAGATTGGAAGAAACTAAGAATATAACATACACTTATTGTCTGTGTTTGGATATAGCAACAGTCTGCCCTACTATTTTTATTTACCAAATTGTGTATTCTTGCAACAGTTTCTTCCTCTGGCTTATCTATAATCAGTCTGAGAGGAAAAGAGTGACTTTTTCTTCCTTTTCTGCATTTTTCCATTGTCCCAGGGCTGGCCAGATTTTTGACATTTTTGCAAGCGTAAGAGCAAAATGTGTGCTGTGTGATGAAGGTTAGGTTTCTACTGTGTCTATATTCCAGTTGTGGTTGAAATTGGCCTAAGGTCCTGTTGAAAAATGGCAGCTTTGTGTACCTTGTCAAAATCCTTGATAATGCTGTATTGGGGGAGAGTAAACAAGTTGGTAGTTGAGATGACTGATGTTTTTTCCAATCCACGCTAGTGGAGCAATGTTTCATTTAAAAGTTTGAAGACTTTGAGAGACGGACTGCCTGATTATACCTGATGTGTTTTCACTGTCCTGACTTCTCAAGGAAGACTTGGCTTTAAATGACAGCTGATGGTAGAGGCTGCAGGGAGATATTCAATGGTCTCTTTCTAGGAGGGGGAACTGCATATCACAGTAGTAGGACTGACTGATAAGAAAGGTGTAATTAGTGCCATAATTTGAGCTAGCTTCAGTAAAATCAGGGAGTCCGACATTACCTATGCAGTCATGTGACAACATTTGATTGAAAAATTATCTCTTTCTGAGGTGATGAGAGGGAGGTAGCATCGTGGGAACTACGAATGTAGCAAAAACCAAAAAAGTAACATTTCTGTGGAAAGCTTATCGATGATATATTGTTCTAATGTCTAAAGGGAGTAGAGGTTGCTGTTCATCAACCAGGTCGTGTCCCAACTCCCCTTGCTCTCCCTGCCCGATGAGACCTGAGAATTGCTTTCCTCATGTTTATCTGGAAATTCTGCATTTATTCCTGCCTTTAAAGGATGACAGGTGTTAATTTTAATATGAGCATGTGAGCTTTAAAATGTGTAAGGTACTGTGTAACTTTCTGAAAACATGGCTTTGCCCTCTGGCCTAGCAAATGGTTAAGCAATGCTGTAAACGGGAGCCTTATTGTCTGTGAATTGCCCTAGTTTTGTCATTATATTAACACCCACTTAGGAACCTGTTGAAACAGATATGAGTACATTGAGACAGCTTATGTTCTAATTATGGGCTGTTAATCTTACTTTATGGAGGTTCTTAAACAGAACTCACCACTTCTGTGTCCTTTCTTAAGGCATCGGATGATTCCCTTGAATGTCCCTTCTTTGATGTTAGGTCTTCCTAGATTGAAAAAAAGTGTGGTTGTTTTTTGGGTGTTCCCCCCCCCCNTGGACTCTTCCAGGGTTAGACCAGCTTTGCATCCTCTCCAGAGTCTGTGGTTCAAACGATCAAAGACGTGGAAGATGGTGTTACAGAGAGCTGCCTTGTGAGGAAAGGGAATAAGGGTGGGTTATGCAGGCAGGGAAGAGTTGAACTGAATCTCAAGAGATCCCTTCCAGCCTCGGCGATTCTGTGAAGGTTGGGTTGCAGCAGCACAGCAAACGTAGCCACATGGGTTAGGGGAAAGGCATGATCTGAATGATAGTGTTTGACTTGCTTTGCAGTATCTTCTGGATAATGGTCCATAATTTTTACACTTATGACATATTTTCTCTATCACTCATTCAGTTGCTATATGCATCTTTCTAGAACTTAAATTTCAAGAAGAACTAACTCTTTTTGAGGGGAAAGTAGCAAAAACCCAAGAAAATAGTAGCTTCCGGAACTGCTTTTTGTAGCTCATGTACAGAAGTTGGCCAGGTGTTCCCAGAAACCTTTTCTTCTTTGTAAACGCTACTCCTTGTGGCTTTTCCAGGCTCCTTGTCCTGCTTTAGGCTGTAAACCCCCCTTTTCTTGGGCTCAGGCTGCACTTCACAGTGTAATGGTGTCTCATTTGGGATTTACAGTGCTCCCTCAGCTTAACTACGATCCACAACTCTTCATTTGCAGTAGAGGCTTCTTTGAGAATATTCTGTTCAAGACGCTGTGGCAACTGGCTTGATTTTTGATCTCTTTAGGAGGGTGTTTGCGTTCCTATTTATAAAATTAACCTGAGGAAATATGACAGTCTAAGTTATGAAACACTCTATTTATGTCACATTAGAAAGGAAAGTGCAGTAGTAAGTCTCTTACTGTAGGAGACTATTGAAAAGCTTGCAGGAAAGCTGTTGCTTTCTGGACTAAATTAAGATTAAATAACCAACTTCCTATATATACCTTTTCCACTTCAAAATTGTTACTTACAGTTTAAGTGTACCATATCTAGAATATTAAATGTAAGGTCCATCAAACTTTCTGAGATTATTAATTCTGTTTTCACTTGGACTAGAGGGACTGAGCATCCTTTGCCTTGTGAAAACTTCTCTAATACGGGGTATTTTGATTTACATCTTATTTGGAGGAACACTTCCAACATGTAGCCCCTGCCATCTGTGACTTCTCTGTGTCCTGAGTTGATGCCTTCTGCACTCCCACCCTTTACTGCATAAAATTTATTAGCTGTTCACGTTGAATGCTGAACTCCTGGCAAAACTTGTTGAACTGGTTTGCTTTCAGTAACTTGTACTTTGACTCAATTCCTTACTCCCTTAACATGTCCTTTGGGTTGTTTTTGTCTTCTGTACCTCACAGGCAGAGTATCCACTCTTTTGGGGAGCGAGGGAAGTTTTTCTCCTTCTGTACCCCCACATGTTATGTTGCATGTCCCATTTCAAGTCGTGCTTCCTTCAGTAGTGCCAGGGCCCAGGCATTTTTATGTGAGGCTTGTCTCAGCCATTCCAACCAGTTGCCCGTTTGATGATGGAATGTTTCTGTTGACAGAGCCTTTGCAATCTGGACATTCAGAGCAGAGGCTACGATTGTCATGCTGAACGTTTTTATGAAGAGTTTTTTGAGACGTTACTTAGGAAATGATTCTAGTTTTAAGAGTTGGAGAAGATTTGAAGTGAGTGAAGTGACTGGAGAACACGAGGCCAGCAGAAGCTGGAAGAATCTGAGGTGTTGCCTGTTTCCTGCAGAAAACCACTCCCTGTTGTGGGATTGCTGTCGGCAGGAGCGGCATAAAACTGCTTTTTGCTGTTGATTTTCGTGAATGCTAGTTCCTGAGAAACGTGTAGTTTCCCTTTTCTATTCTTGCTTCTTCCAGGCACTCCTGAAATCCCCACTATGCTCTGACCTCTTTCTGTTGAGATACTTGCACAACCTCATTGAAGAGCTTGGTGGCAACTTCTTTCCAAAAGCGTTAGTTGTGCTGCTTGGAGCTGTGGAGAAGCCAAGTGTGAGGAAAAGTCTTTCCTGGGCAGAGGGGGTGGGTCTTAAAGTGGAGTAGTTGTTTGCATTCAGATGGCAGAATCAGTAGAACTGTGATTTGAGGACTGTCATAGCGGCTGGTTGTAGGTTCTTCATGATGAGCAGCTGAGGAATGTTACTGAGATACTTCATGAGAGTGAAGAAATACTTGTGAGATAAACCTGTACTCAAGAGGAAGGCTTAAGTTAGTTAAAGGGACATGTTGGCCTCTGTCTACAGCAATATCAGCTAAACCATGGGCTGAAAGAGAAATAAGATGGTGAGATGGTATTTTAATTATTTGTGAAACTCTGGCTACTGGATTCTGTTCTTAATATTTTGTCTGAAGTGTTACTGAATAACATTTTAATGACACAGATTGTATGGTAGCGCTATGCTCCCTCACAGCCCCTAATGCTAAGTAAATAGTGTTTTAGAGTATGACAGCAGTAGCAGCACGAAACTTGTTTAGCATGGAGTTGTGTTCAGAAATTGGAAATACGCTGATGTGACCAACTTTGTTCTTGTATTTCCAGGTGGATGGAGGCCTGTTTGAATGAGGAGCTGCCTCCCACAACAGAGCTGGAAGAAGGATTGAGAAATGGGGTCTACCTGGCCAAACTTGGAAACTTCTTCTCCCCTAAAGTGGTTTCTGTGAAGAAAATCTATGATAGGGAACAGACTAGATACAAGGTGAGAGCTGCTGGCCACGGATACTGCTTTAGGCAGACATCTAAAACAGGAAAAGGTGCACACAAAGGTACTGTGAACAAATGAACAGAACACTAGTTTATGTTAGTATTACCTGAGAAACTCCACCTTCACTCTGGAACATTGGATAAACGTGTGTGTGGGATGGACAGTGCTTTATTTCCAAACCTGCACTGTGAAAACTTGTCATAAGCAGTCAGTGTAATCTGTACAGAAGACTTTTGACTTATTTTCTCTAAGAGTGCTGTTTTCACTCTCCGTTCTAATGAACCTCCCTGCTGTTCTTAGCAGCTGTGACATTTTGTTTCTTACTTGTTCCTGTGTATTTTTATTTCAGGCAACTGGTCTCCACTTCCGGCACACAGATAATGTAATTCAGTGGCTGAATGCCATGGCCGAGATCGGTCTCCCCAAGGTAATTTCTGTGTTGTACGTGCAGATAAATAATCTCAGAGAAACTTTACATTCCCTGGAAGCATTTGCTGTTGTACAAAAATCAGCAGACTTCATCTAGTTCTTCACTTTCTAGATTTGTGTCCCTATAGAAATTCTGTCCGAAAACTTGCTGAAAGATTTTGTTCTGCTGTGCTTGTGTGTCATGGTTTAATCCCAGCCAGATAACCAGAACCAGGCAGCTGCTTGCCCACCCCAGCTGGGATGGGGGAGAGAATCAGAAGAGCAAAAGCAGGAAAAAAGGTCTCGTGGGCTGACACAAAAACTGTCCAACAAGCAAAGCAAAAGCCATGTGTGCAAGCAAAGCAAAACAAGGAATTAATCCCCTGCTGCCCATCACAAGTGGGTGTTGAGCCATCCCCAGGAAAGCCAGACCCCCACCATGTGCAATAGTCACCTGGGAAGACAAATGCCATCACTCCAAACAACCCCCCTTCCTCCTTTTGCCCTACCTTTATATACTGAGCATGACGTCACATGGCATGGAACGTCCCTCCGGTCAGNGGAAAAAAGGTCTCGTGGGCTGACACAAAAACTGTCCAACAAGCAAAGCAAAAGCCATGTGTGCAAGCAAAGCAAAACAAGGAATTAATCCCCTGCTGCCCATCACAAGTGGGTGTTGAGCCATCCCCAGGAAAGCCAGACCCCCACCATGTGCAATAGTCACCTGGGAAGACAAATGCCATCACTCCAAACAACCCCCCTTCCTCCTTTTGCCCTACCTTTATATACTGAGCATGACGTCACATGGCATGGAACGTCCCTCCGGTCAGCTGTCCCGGCTGTGTCCCCCGAGTTCTTTTGTACCCCGAGCCCTTGCCGGTGGCAGGGTGAGGAATAGAAAAGGCCTCGAGTGCCCAGCAACATCCAGACCCACCAGTGCACTATCAACACCNCCCCTGCTGCCCATCACAAGTGGGTGTTGAGCCATCCCCAGGAAAGCCAGACCCCCACCATGTGCAATAGTCACCTGGGAAGACAAATGCCATCACTCCAAACAACCCCCCTTCCTCCTTTTGCCCTACCTTTATATACTGAGCATGACGTCACATGGCATGGAACGTCCCTCCGGTCAGCTGTCCGGGCTGTGTCCCCCGAGTTCTTTTGTACCCCGAGCCCTTGCCGGTGGCAGGGTGAGGAATAGAAAAGGCCTCGAGTGCCCAGCAACATCCAGACCCACCAGTGCACTATCAACACCACCTCTTGTCCAAAACACAGCTCCACACCAGCTGCTGGGGGAAAGTCAGCTCATCTCGGACAAAACCATGACAATGTGAAAATGATTTGGAGCAAAATAATTCCTCCTCCTAGACCATATCCTTAATATCACTGATCTTGCATAACATCTGCACTACATTGTTCTAGCCATGTGTACTTTTGAGCAGTATCTGAGCTACAGTTTTATCATGGCGGTTTTTTTAGAAATTTATGCTAAAAGAAGCAACACAACAGAAGACGCTATTGTTGTGTTCTCCATGTCTTCAGATTTCCCTATGAAATTTTCAAATCCAGTGAAAATGTTCCTGGCGTAGACTAATTAAATATAAATTGTTGGCTTCCCTAGGGGAATGGCCAGTTAAACTCCTCTGAGCTAATAAACACTGTTGCCTGAAAATACATAGGACCAGTGTTGTGCTGATAGTCAAGTTACATACATAGATAGTAAGTAATTTGTTTTAACCTTTTTTTTTTATTTTTTTTGTAAGCGGTTTTATCTTTAATCTCACCAAAACCAGCATTACAAATTTTAATCTGATGTGTGATTTGTTTGCATATGTGCTTGCAAATTGAACACTTTATTCTGGGCTTCTGTTATATTTTTGTCATCTCTTGGCTTTCACCAAAGTCCTTGCTAATACCTCATGACCCAGTATCTTGGGTCGTCAGTGTCATCGACAATATAACCAGTGGGGTTCAGTGCACCCTCGGCAAGTTTGTTGACAACTCCAAGCTGAGTGATACAGTTGAGGTGCCTGAGGGACACGATGCCATCCAGAGGGACATGGACAGGCTGGAGAAGTGTGCTTGTGTGAACCTCATGAGGTTCAACGAGGCCAGGTGCAGGCTCCTGCACCTGGGCCAGGGCAAACCCTAGTATCCATACATGAGATGGAGAACAGCCCTGCTGAGAACTTGGAGGTGTTGGCTGATGAGAAGCTCAACTCAGCACAGCAATGTGTACTGGCTGCCTAAAACCCCACCAGCATCCTGGGCTGCATCCCCAGCAGTGTGGCCAGCAGGGCAAGGTGAGGATTCTGCTCCTCTGGGGACACTTCTCCACAGTGCTGCCTCCTGCTCTGGGGCCACGACAGCAGAAGGACGTGGAGCAGTTGGAGTGGAGTCAGAGGAGGCCACGGAAATGATCAAGAGGCTGGAGTCCCTCTGCTGTGAGGTCAGGCTGAGAGAGTTGGGGGTGTTCAGCCTGGGGAGGAGAAGGCTTCAGGGAGACGTTATTGTGACCTTCTGGTAACTAAAGGGTGCTTGTAAGAAAGATGAGGACAAGCTTTTTAGGAGCAGCTGTTGCAATAAGTAATGGCTTTAAACTAAAAAAGGGCAGGTTTAGGCTTTTTTAACACTGAGAGTGGTGAGATGGTGGCCCAGGTTGCCCAGAGAGGTGGTAGATGCCTCATCCCTGGAAACATTTAAGGCCCGGTTGGACAGGGCTCTAAATGACCTGATCTAGTTGAAGTTGTCCCTACTTGTTGTAGGGGAGTTGGACTAGTTGACCCCTAAAGTTCCCTTCCAATCCAAATTGTTCTGTGATTCTATGATCTTGGTGGGCACAGAAGAGAAAGGTGTGCTCGTCCATGTGTGTACAACATGAGCACTGGTTTGGGTGGTAGAAACAAAAATAAGGATTGGCACTTCAGGTAGGAGAATTGTGGGGCTGGGGCAGAGAAGCTTGAAGAGTTTTGTTCTGTGGGCTGTTTCATTAGTGTCCGACAGAAGGATTTGGGTTATCACAGTTCTTTGTTTTGGCTTTATAGAGCGAGTGTAATTCAGACTCCTAACTTTGTTTTATCTTTAGATATTCTACCCAGAAACTACAGATATCTATGACCGCAAGAACATGCCACGATGTATCTATTGTATTCATGCACTCAGGTAAGGCATGCTAGGCAGACTTCTAATTGCTTCTGAAATCTTTCTGCAAAGCTGAAAGGCGAGAGGGGAGAGAGGCGAACTGAAGGCTGGATGGGGATGAATTTTCTAGCAGAGCAATCTTACCAGGTCAGAGCAAAATTCCATGGAGCCAGTATTTTTGCCTTGGGCAATGGCCAAATCAGATGCAAAAGGAAAAAGAATCAGTCAAGTGTGATGCAATTACTACTTTCCCATCTCAGTTCTCACTCTCCTTTTCTACTGTCTGAGCCAGAGCTAAACATTTTGGGGCTTAAAGGAAAGCCTGAAACCCTAAAAAGTCTTTGTGAGAAAGAAAAATACTAGTTTCTCGAGGGATCAGTCAGATCATTGCTGTGACCACTCTGGCTTTCATTCATTGTACTGCAGGATGTGTATCTTGAGGAACACGCGAAGTGATCAAGCAGGAACTGACGTTGAAAGGTCTCTTAAATTTTAAAATCTCATATAGACCAAGTAGGATAGTTTTTCCTGACAAAACTGAGAGGATTCATCTGTTGATGCCGTGCTCTTCGATTTGACAGGATGGCACTTTGCATGTGTGTTTGATTTTGAGGGAGGGATGTTGTTTTGGTTTTGGTTGTGTTTTTTTTTCTCCTGGCTAGCTGGTTTGTATGCAAGTAAGGCTTTTGGAACATGTTTAGATTTTTATTTAAAAAGAATTACTTTTGTAGAATTTACTAGATGATTGAGTACTGGATTGTATATGGTTACGTCTTCATTTGTTGCTTGCTCGGTTTCTGTTCGCAAGACTGGCTTGTCCGGCTCTGATCTGTTGCCAGCATGAAATCCATAGAGATGGATTGTATTTATCTAGATGTTATCTGACATTTCAGAGTGCTGCAGATGAAATTAATATTTATAGAAAAGAACTTGATCCCAACTTCAGATCTAAAATGAGTTGTCTCTGTAGAATAAGTCATTTGGAGCCCATAGAGCAGTGAGGAGAAGACCTGTAGTGGGGTATGCTGCCACTATCAAGAGCAATGCACCCCTCACTGGCAGCTTTGTGGCAGCTACTGTAGCTACTTTACACTAGGAGTAGGCTGGCATACATTCTTGTTACGTGCTCTTGGTTATATCCTGGCCATTCCTACCCCCCCGACAGTATTCTGAATTGTGGAAAATTAACAATCTTCCCAAGAAAATTAAGTTTGCTGTTACTGTACTCCTTCTAGATTGTATGTTAGGAAAAGAAAATTATTAGATGCAGACAGTCCCTGGAGTTAAGGCTGTAGAAGTTACAGTCTTTCATCTCTTTCATACCTTTCATCTCTTTCATACCTTTTCCATTCTTCTTAATTTTTTTTAAATTGTTAACCTTTTTGACCGTAATGTTCTGTAGCCAGTTTCTCTGCCAAGACAGTTTCCTCAAGATTTTAATATAATTTTACTCATCAAGGTAAGAAGGGTAATTCTGACATATAAATATGGAAAAGGATGTTCTGTAAGAACTTTTTTTTTGGGGAGGGGTGCTAATGCCCAAGCATATTCCAGTTAAGGCATAAAGATCTGGAATGCAGTTTTGTTGACAGTCTATAGGTCAGAAGTGTTCCTGTCTGGTGTTTGTGTTGGGTTTTGTAAAAGAAAAAACTACTTAAATTTGTGAAGACTGGAGGTTTAGATTTGACGTGTACGAAAGTGGAATTGCTTACCCTCTATTTTAAAGTCACATTAAAACTGAGTTTACTGAATGAATGGATATGTACTTTATTAATAGTTTGTTTTTAATGTTCCTGTATAATCTGATATTTTAGTAGAGGGTACATTTCCACAATCTGTGCTGAGCTGGCACGACAGGCGAAAAGGGAAGTTGCTTCTCTTTCCTTAGTCCTGTTGATCCTGCGAAGCATGGGTTTATCCCTCCTCTGTAGCAGTGCCGTTTCCCATCAGGCTCTGTGTGGCCACGTGCCTGTTAGTAAGCCAGATCAGCTTAGTCCATCCTTGTCCCCTGCTCAGCGCTGATGACGCTGCACCTGCAGGTCTGTGTCCAGTTCGGGGCTCCCTGGCAAGAGAGACGGGGACACACAGGTGACAAAAGGGTCTCTAGCGTGAGTGCTGGACTAGAGCACGCCCCCCATGAGGAAAGGCTGAGGGAGCTGGGGCTGTTCAGCCTGGGGAAGAGAGGACTTGGGGAATCTCAGCGTGTGTGCAGCGCTCTGAAGGGAGGCTGGCAAGAAAATGAAGCTAGGCTCTTTTCAGCGGTGCTCCATGACAGGACAAGAGGTAATTTGGCACAAACTGAACCACAGGAGGGTCTGTCTGAGCATGAGGCAATGCTTTATTTACTGTGAGGGTGACAAGGAGTTGCCCAGGGAGGTTGTGGAGTCTCCATCCTTGGAGACACTCAGAAACCATCTGGACGTGATCCTGGGGAACCTGATCCTATGTGACCTTGTTTGAGGAGGGAGCTTGAACAAGGAAAACTTGGAGTGCCTTGTTAGCTTCAACCATTCTGTAATTCTGCAAGGACTTCAGAGTGGTGAAACAGTTAAGTGCAGCTGAGGGAAGAGAGGAGCCAACTCAGTCTTGGTGATTATGAGCTGTTATGTTAGTTTACCTGAGTGGCTCCTTGAATCCATATTTCCTAAAATTGTCTGTGTTTTTGTCAGAACCACAAGGAAAAATTACTAGTTCTAATTATTTGCTTATTTTCTTTTCTAGCCTGTACCTGTTCAAACTGGGTCTTGCTCCCCAGATTCAGGATTTATATGGGAAGGTGGACTTCACAGGTGAAAAAACACCAAAGTGCCAATATGTGTGCTGCCTTTATCTCATACTGTGCTAGACATTGTAAAGATGAATTAAAGGATTTATACTGTTGATTTCCTAAATGCAAATTAAATTAAAAATTAATGGCTGTGAGGAGTTGTAGTAGTTTAAGAAAATGATCGATTTGGATGCTTCTGAGCTAGGCTGTTAAATAGCCATCGGTTACTTTTGCAAAGAACAGCCCCTTAACTTCTTTGCCACTGCTGTAAGATGCTTAAACGTTGCCTCCATCCCCTTGGGAGAGGTTTCAATGTGGAACTTAGTAAGAAGTCTTCACCTCCCTTGACTGTTTGAGGTAGGGATGCCATCAGCTGAAGAAGTTTGTCAGCTGATCTGCTGCAGGAGATTCCAGCACAAAGTCTTCAGTCCATGTGCCTCCTCAGGGTTTCAGTTCCTTGATTTTTGCAAAACTGTCAAATTCTGTGTTTCATATTAGTGAAGTTCCTGCCTAAGAGTGTGCATAAAACTTTATTTTCCTGCAGAGCAGTTTTTGATTGTACCTCTAAAATGCCAAACTGTCAGCTCTCTTTTTGAGTTGCATGGTATTCAGAAACAGCACATCTCTGTATCCTCCATTCGCTTTTCTCAGTGTAGTCTCTCTGCAGGGAAAAGAGTGCTAAAATGCTGCCTGTGCATTTTCCTGACCTGTTGGCAGCAGTAGTTGAGGTACCTCAGAATGATGGTGTCTGTTTCCAGCTCCTCATGAGAGTCATGTTGCTTTCTAGTGAGACAGACTACAGAATATTCCTGTATGAGTTTCTGAGAGAAATGTAGATTTTAGGAAAGTGCGCAAAATGTCTATCAGATGTAATTTATTTTGTTTCACTTGCTGAGTTATGTTTAAAGTATTATTTAAGCAGTAATTTTAATTTGTTCTAGTTATCCTAATTGTTTTTTTGTAGCGGCAGTTGGTATAGCAGTGCTGGTTTCTAATGTGTTTAGGCCTACGTAATGCTGTTTTTATGTTGCAGAGGAGGAAATCAGTAATATGAGGCTTGAACTGGAGAAGTACGGTATTCAGATGCCTGCCTTCAGCAAGATTGGAGGGATTCTTGCAAATGAACTTTCTGTGGACGAAGCAGCATGTAAGGAAAAATGGAGTTTCATTGTATGTGATTATTCAAATCAGCAGGTTGTTTTTTTTTAAAAAAAGTGTTGATTTTAATGCCCCCTGTTGTAAGACATTACAGTACTTTCAATAGGCCTTTTGGAAGGCAGCAAAGAGGATTTTCTTCTTTTGTATTTTTATTTTATTTTCTTCCTGGAATGTGATGATTTGACTAGGTAGAGTATTATACTAGGAAGGAGTCTGCCATCTTTTGTCAAGACCACAAAGCCATTGCGGGATGAGAGGTACTTGAGAATTCTTTTGCTTTCCAGTTAATTTCCAGATAATTCTTCTACTCTTTCCAGTTAAGTTCTCAATTTTTAACAGAATTGTTGTGTTTGGGACTAACTGTCAGACTGGGACTTGTTTTTCAGTACATGCTGCTGTCATTGCCATTAATGAAGCAATCGACCATCAGGTTCCAGCTGACACTCTCACGGCAATGAAGAACCCTAATGCCATGCTAATAAATCTTGATGATCAACTGGAATCCACTTACCAAGATACACTCTACAGAGCAAAGCAAGACAAAATGGAGAATGCTAAAAATAGGGTAGATCAGTTCTTCTTTCAAGCCACTTGTTTGCAGATGTTGCAGTTCGGTATTGAAGTTTAAACTGCGGAGAATTCATAGAATGCCTGTTACAGACCTATATGTATAGGTTTAGGTGGATTTATTCCTGGTGGTGTTCTAACATGTTCCCCAGCAACCTGTCTTCCTATTGCAACAGACAGGCAGCAGTTAGCTGTGTTACTGTGTTCAGCTCTCTGAAAGATGAACTACATAGATACAGAATTCGCATCAGCCTCTCTATGTTCGGAATGCTGTCCCTCTGCACCATATAGATGCATTTTCCTAACACTGAAATGATGAGCAAAACTGACTGATACTCTCAGAAGGGGTAATGTTGTTTTAGAATGCTGTGTGTCAAATATCCAGCTGTGTGTACTGCTCTCCGTTCTCTGCCGTGTTCGTACAGAGCTGCTACATTGAAATAAGGTGAATCTGGGTTGTCTCTATCAGAGTGTGAGGTACTTCTATGTATGTACTTCTAGGGCTTCTTTTTGCATGTGTAGAGGTTGCCTACCTATGATCTATCGTAGCTTTATTTAGAGATAGCAGTTATCCTCCCTGGCCTTTTAAGTGAGAAGATCTATGAGGGCAAAGGAAACTGTAGAAACACTGATTAAATTTTATTTCATCTTCAGATTGCCTCAGAAAATTCAGAGAGAGAGAGAGATGTGTACGAAGAACTTCTGACTCAAGCTGAGATTCAGGGAAACATCAATAAAGTGAACAGTAGGTATCATGCTGAAGTAATAGTTTTAATTAAGAAAGTCCTTAAAAACAACAAGTGTTCCTCCTTGCTTTCTGTAATGAGTTGGTTTGAATTTTTTTTTTTTTAACTCATTGTTAGTTCCATGTGAATTCATTTTGACTTCTGTTGCTGTGCTTTTAGGAAATGGATTGTCCATGTCACTGCCCCCCCCACCTTTTCATCATGAGCAACGCATGCTGTATCCAACCCCTTCTTTAAACCCTGCTTTGTGATTGACTTTGAAAATTCCACCATTCAGATTACATACCTAACTTGCTGTCCATCAGGTCTAAGAATATTTCTTCCGAGCAGTAGGCTATATAAACCATGGGACTTTCTCATTTAGTGTTTCTCTCAAAACTCTGCTTTACTGTTGCTAGCACACACAGCCATATCAAAGATTGACCTGGCTTTGGAACAAGGAGATGCCTTGGCACTGTATGAAGCTCTGGCAACACCAGCCCTGGGACTCCGAGGATTGCTGCGAGAAAATTGTGATTGGTATTTCAAGCAGTTCTTGAGTGACAGGCAACAGAAGCGGGAGGTATGGAAAAGTCTAATTACCCTGATTAATGAGGTTCTTCCTGCCCCTCCCGCCCCTGCCCTTTTTTCTTTTTTGTTTCTTTTTTCTCCTTTTTTTCTTTTTTCTTTATTTTTCCTTTTTTCTCTTTTTCTTTTTTTTTTCCTTTTTTCTCTTTCTTTTTTTCCTTTTTTCTCTTTCTTTTTTTCCTTTTTTCTCTTTTTCTTTTTTTTTCCTTTTTCCCCTCTTTTTTCTTTTTTTCCTCCTCTTTTTTCTTTTTTTCCCCTCTTTTTTCTTTTTTTCCCCTCTTTTTTCTTTTTTCCCCCCTCTTTTTTCTTTTTT
>VXBW01004163.1:53328-90030 GCA_013400375.1 Thinocorus orbignyianus
TCTTTTTGTATAGCTGGATTATTTTTCTTTGTACTGAGCTACTTGAAGTGAATTCGCTGTCGTGGTTCACCCTCTTGGTTTCCCTTTTTTTCCTCAGGCTGGCCTTACAGGTCCTCTGCAGAAGGAAGAGTTGCAGTTGGGAGTGGATGCTGCCAACGTTGCAGCACAACAGTACCAGCGGCGTAAGGATCAGCAGAAATTATTGCAGCAAAGTGACCATGGATGTGATGAGCCAAAGGATGAGACAGCACAGTGTTGGGTCTATGTGGGGATATGTGAGGTCTCTCTCAAACCATTATGACTGTTCTTTAAGTATTACACGGTTGCTAAGAACATTAAAGAGAGACAGTTGCCCTGCTTTACTTATAGAATCTTTTATCCAGCTCTTACAATACTGCTGGAGATAACAGCATATAATTTGAAATATTAAGAAATATGAAACTTTTACATCCACCTTAAACAACTTTTTCTAGAATGCTTTTTGTGCATTTTTTTGTGCTATGGGTCTGTGACAGATGCTCCATGAGGTGTGAATGCTAGGTCACCTGCTGACCATTGACATCAATCTTGGTTTGAGCTGCAGAACCTTTAACCGCAAACAAATGCGGATTACGATGGCTGATTGTTTTTTTGATTGATACTTCCTACACCATACAGAGCTCTCTTCCGGAGAAGAGCGTTCAGTTCTGGCTATGCAGGAGCAATTAGTTCAATTTGTAATAGGTAGAAAGGAGACTATTGGAGATCTAGGGGGAGAGAGTTTAGAATACAAGAGGAAAATAGTGAATGCCTAACAACTAGGATGCAGCCTCACTTGTTCAGCTTGGAACTTGGTGTTTGCTTACCTACTGGTGCTATTTTAAAGTTAGTCAGTGTGTACCCATGATAGGGTGCCTGTTACTGCCTTGAGCAGGATAAACATAGATGGAAAGAAAAAGTTGTTCGTACTCATCCATCTGCACATTTACAATTATGAAGCTTCTTACTATCAGAAGACTGAAATGGTGAAACAATTCTTTGATAACCAGGCAAAAAGGTGAACTGGTTTTAAATATAAGCCTTATTTTAAGGAAGGCATTACGTATTTTAGTTGTCTGTAGTAATGGAAGACTAATTGGGCAAGTATGGATCAGAAAACTCATTTTCTGCAGCTAAGGGAATTACGCTTTTTCTTGTTAGATATCTGATTATTGAGTGGAATAAAAGTGCTCTTATTACTGGGGACTTAGTTGTCTGTCTTCCTCATTCTTTATGCTACGTCTTTGAACTTCTAGGGCTGGCAGCAGTAGCCAAAATTAATTCTGCAATTCGAATGGGTGATGCTGAGAAAACTGTAGCAGAAATGATGAATCCAGAGGCCCAGTTACCAGAGGTTTATGCATTTGCTGCAGATCTTTACCAAAAGGAGCTGGCCACCTTGCAGCAACAGAGCCCTGAAGTAAGTATCACGTTCTCTCTTATTTCTGGGAGTTGCTAAGGATCACTGACGCTACCTGATCTGTTTTGCTAACTGTGTTCTCTGTGACAAACTTGTGTTGAGTCTTCAGAGATCTGCTTTGGTGAACAGGCTATTCTGATGTGAAGTTTAATCCCTAAATTTTGAGTTCCTTGCCTCTAGGATCTACATTGATCTCTTACTTCGTGTTCTAGCTTTGTTAGTGGTACTCATCTTTTCGCTTGTATGGAGTAGAGGTTGTCCCTTTGCTTTTTTTCTGTGTCTGTTCTGACAGCTGTTACATTCTGTGTTCTGTGAGCAAGCAATAGTTTGTAAGGAGAGAGTGGAGCTAATTTGTTGTCCTCTTTGTATGCAGGGTAACCTCACCCATCCAGAATTATCTGTTGCTGTAGAGATGCTGTCTTCTGTGGCCCTGATTAATAGGGCTTTGGATTCAGGAGATGTGAACACGGTGTGGAAACAACTGAGCAGTCCTGTCACAGGGCTTACAAACATTGAGGATGAGAACTCTCAGAGGTGGATATTTCAAGGAACCGTGATGTTCCTTCTATTCTGTGACTTTCTGAAATTTTTTTCCCCTCTTACTCTTTACATTCTCTCTACCTTATTTATTGTGATATTGGTTTAATCTCTGTCGGCTCTTGCATCTTGTTTTTGTGATTCCTGTTCCATACAGGTCTGATTTTTGTGCCATCTCTCAACACTTTCTCATGGATTTCACATTAAAGCTATGTTGTGGTGCCATTAGGTTGTCGCTAAAATTGATGGACAAGAGGCTAGACATGAGCAGGCAGAGTTCACTTGCAGCCTGGAAGGCAAATCATATCCTGGGCTGCATCAGAAGATGCATTCCCAGCAGATCCAGAGAGGTGATTCTGCTGCTATACTCTTCTCTGGTGAGACCCCACCTGGAGTCCTGTGTGCAGGTCTGGAGCCCTCAATATAGGAAAGATATGGACCTGATGGAGTGGGTCCAGAGGAGGGCCCCAAAAATGATCAGGGAGCTATCAGGACAGGCTGAGGGAGCTCGGGTTGTTCAGCCTGGAGAAGAGAAGGCTCTGAGGAGACCTAAGAGCAGCCTTCCAGTACTTGAATGGGGCCCACAGGACGGCTGGGGAGAGTCTGTTTACAAAGGCCTGCAGTGACAGGATGAGGGGTAATGGCTTTAAGCTGGAGAAGAGCAGATTTAGGTTGGATATTAGGAACAAGCTCTTTCCTCTGAGGGTGGTGGAACACTGGAACAGGTTGCCCAGGGAGGTGGTTGAGGCCCCTTCCCTGGAAATGTTCATGGTGAGGCTCAATGAGGCCCTGGGCAACCTGGTCTACTTGGGGATGTCCCTGCGACTGCGAGGAGGTCAGACTAGGTGACCTTTGAGGTCCCTTCCGGCCTGGATGATTCTATGATTAATACTATGCCAGCTCACCCATCATGTTCTTTGCCCTGCACCCTCATTCGGTGGTTTATTGCTCATGTTGATTATTTTCTGTTTGGGATGACCATCCTGCATGCAGTCTTTCCTCTTTCTGTTCTTCCCCCTTTTCATATTTGTTCCAGTCTCAACCCTCATGTCACCTCTTCTGCTTTGTGGACAGTTCTTGTGCTATATTGTGTGTTCCCTGGCTGGATTGTTGCCTTGTGACGTTTTTTGGGTCTTGTTCTTTGACAGGTATATCGATGATTTGATGAAGCTGAAGGCTCAAACACGTGCAGAAGGAAATGAATTTATCACATGGAATGATATCCAGTCATGTATTGATCATGTGAATATAGTTGTGCATGAAGAACATGAAAGTAAGTTTTTTCTGCTAGATTAATGCTAGGCTGATTCTAGCACATAAGGAATGCTAAAATTAGGTGCGTGTCAATACAAACGGTTATTGATTGACTTGTAATTGCGTCATACATTAGATACCTGGGAAAATCTTAGCTGTGAGCAAGACTTGGTGGTCTGTAGTATAAAAGGCTTGATAGTGGGACTGTTGATGGAGAGATCAGGTGGTCAGGAGTGTTTGTAGTACTGAAATTGGTATCTCTGAACAGTTTACTAATCCTTCCAACCCTATTTGGATTACAAAATGCTCTGTCTGCCATCAGTGTCCAAGACTAGTCTAGAATCTCTTCTAATTTTACTTCTAATTTTTGCTAATTTCCCGTTAAACATACCAAAAACTACTATTACTAAAATCTGAGTTCATTGTAGCCCAGCCTTGAAGTACTTCATCCTCCTTCATTTGCTGTGTTCAGTAGAAGTTCCTTTTCTTGAAGTCTTGTTCTCTCTTTGCTGTAATATCTGCCCTGTTCAGGCTTTCCTTTTCTCCCTTTTAGTCCTCCTTTTGAACGTGCTTTGGCCTTTTTGCCTTTGCAGTATTTAGTGGAAGTTCCACAGACTCAGTCCAGGATCCCCTTCTGCTCTTCAACTGTGGGTAATCAGACCTGCAAATGCAAGATAAGATACCTATCTTCATGTTGACGTCTCTCAGATGTAATGATCTGTCAAATGCATTTCTACAGTGGATGAGGAGCTTGGGTGAACAATAGAGAGATGAGTTTATGTCCAGTTCTCATTCTCAGTCCTCCTGTGTGTATTAACGCTGCTTCCAAATACAGCTTCTTTGAAGATCAGCAGTACAAGTATTGCATCAAAGAAATGAACTTTTGCAGTTGCTTTGATTCATTGATAAATCAGTAGAGAGACCCTAAATAGTTTAGTCTGAAATGCTGTCTGTTCCAGCAGTTCAAGTGTTTTTGCATAAGACATTTGGTACAGCTTTTTCTTTTTTCAAAGACCATTTAATTATCTCATCAGTTTGATGCCGTTCAAAATATAACTTCCATATATTGGAACACAAATCTCAAATCAGAGTTGAAATGGAAAGTGCCAATCTTTTAAGAGGTTGATTGCTTTGTTTACAGTTAGTTGCATCAGGAAACTAGAAGTTTTTATCTTCTGTTCTAACGCTCTGTATGACCACTAGTTGTTAAAATCAGTATCTGTAACAGTTAAAATGACCGATAACTGACCTTCTGGCCAGTAAAAGAATATGCCTGCAGAGCTGTTGCCTTTTAATATGAAATATTGATAAAGTGGAAAAAAAAAATAATTCCAGATTGGAAAATATGCAAAACCCCATAGCAGTTATAAGCATATGCAGCAAGCTCAAGTACCAAAACTTAAATATTTATGAAAGAAAAGATTCCTGGTGCAAGCTGGGAAATGAGAACGGGTGTTCTTCTATGCTGCTTCTAGTTCTGATAGAACTTTATCATTTATATTTGTGTTTATGTTAGTAAGTGTCTTCTAGCAGTGTTTAAGGACTGGGATTGGGCATAATGATGCAAATTTCAGCAAAACAGAAATTGGGATTATTTCTCCTTTCTCTAAGATGGTATTGGTTGGCTTAAAATCCAGAGTGGAGGTAGGTGATTCCTTAAAAATAGCACAATTAAGCAAACTTATTCTTAGATAGGATCCTGGCGAGGTTCAGTATCAGGTGGTTTAATTTTCTTTTTCTTTTTTTTAAATTTAATTAAGAGGCTGTAATTTTTGGTTATGACTAGTGCTGAAAACCTCCTGCATATGCAAGTAGCATGGTATTTAATTTCAAACCGTCTTTGTAATTTTTAGCTCAGAGCCTTGCATTGTGAGAGGGGAGAGATTTGTCCCAAACCTGGAGGTGATGACAGTTTATATTGTACACTGAGGCAAACAGGTGTCTTCTGCCACTTTTGTTGTATAGTTGGTGAGTTGTGTTTCACCTTAAAAAGACTTCAGCGAGGGTTAAATTTTAACTTAGGCGCCTGCCATTTGTTTACTGTGTTTCTGGGCTCTCCAAGTAGATGCTGGGTTTCCTCTTGGGGTTAGGAGAGCAGATTTGTCAAAACCACAGATGCAGGGGCATGCTCTGGTGCATGCACTCCCAAGTGCTGGTGTCAGGGTGTCTTTTCCATGTCAGAGGTCACAGCAGACGTCTAGAAGTTCATGTAGTTCCCAACACCCTGTTTCTTACAACACTCCTTATCCTGTAAAAAAGGGTGTAGAAAATCCTGTAATGAGAAGCTGTTTTTGCAGAGATTTTCTTGATTCTTTGATTTGCTGCATATATGTCCTTGTGCAAAGACACTCTTTATCTCCTGTCTGTGAATAAATTAGGTTAATCCGAGAAGATCCTTAGGGCATACGAGCACATACTTTTCTTAATTTCCTCTATCCTTGTACATAGTTCCAAATTAGAAAATGCTTCATAGGGAGGAGCTGCAGCGTGTTGCTGTTCCATGGTTTCTGTCATTGTACCAATACTAGCAAACTAATCATAGAGAACTACTACTTACAGTCTGTGCCTTTTCCTAAGTCAAACATTTATCATAGCTGCTTTTTAAGAGAAACCATGCCATAATTTTAGTGATCCTGGTTCTTGCAGTGTCCTCAATGTATATTTTCCTTAATCTCTTCTCCACCCAAATACTACCTCTTCCCTAAGATGTTTTGGTTTTCTTTCAAAGCTTTGTTCTGTGATTCTTTCACACATAAAAGAAAACATGTCAGTCTTTGGATATATTAACCGAAGCTGGAAATCCTCACACTGAGCTTCTTACTTTCTTTTGTCGTTTTCTGCACTGATCAAACCGTGATTTTAATGGATCCTTCTTTAAGCAGTGAATTGAATCCGGTGACCTTCAGGGTCCATCTCAACCTAAGTTATTTTGTGATTCACAGGAGACGGTTGCTGTAGGTAGGGCATGTGTGATGTAGACTTTATTCACATTTAGCTAGGATAATTATTTTTGTTTTTATTTAGCAGAATGGTAAAATTTACTGTACTTGAATAGCATCTGCATCTCTGGTAACAACAACTAATATTGCATATGTTTAATCAAATAGTTTTCTAAAATATGAAGTTACTGTACTTTTAAATGGTGTTCCGTGCAAATCTTTAGCTTCATGTGAAGATTTCTTCCTAGAGAAACCAGAACATTGAAAAACCGTAACCTGTGAACTCAAGTTATTTGGGCTTTGATAATTCTCTTTTAGTAGATTTGTGCTGGATGTGTGAGGACTCAGTTCGGTCCATGCGTGTGGTCTTCTTGAATGATTTATTTTATTTTAAACTGCAGTCCCCAGGCATTATGAGTATTTTAAGGTGGAGGAATAGTCCTAATTTCTTTACTAGTAAATAATGTTATCTGTTAAAAATACTGCAATTCTCAGCTGATACCTGGTTTAGGAAGGACTAACCACAGTCATCTTCTGAAGCAATGTTGAGGATTATTGTTGACTGAAAATGGAACTTTGTATTTCTTTCCCTGCACCTGCCTTCCTAGGGATTTTGGCAATTGGTCTTATCAATGAAGCTCTGGATGAAGGTGATGCCAAAAAGACTCTTCAAGCCTTACAGATTCCCGCAGCAAAATTAGAAGGTGTAGCCCCAAAGGTAGCACAGCATTACCAGGATACACTGCTTCGAGCCAAGAGAGAGAAAGCACAGGTGAGTGCAATTACATGCACATTGCAAAAAACCTTTATATCTGTGTAATGAGCTTATTACTGGTTCAGAAAGCCAGGAACCAAAAGTGGAAGTGGAGAGCTGGGCATTCTGCATACCATCAACTGATCTTACCCTGTCAGTTTGGATCTTTATGTACTCAAGAGAGATTTGCAGCCAGAACGTGTGAATCTTCATGAACTATAGAGATGGGTGTAAGGATATTAACTGCCTGAGATGGCTACAGCTAATCCCGGCTCCAGAATGAGAGATGTATTTTGTTTGCAGAGAAATAATATGCCTTGTCTGTTTTTGCAGGGAAGACTGTATTCATTCTAGAAGTTCTGACCTTCTGAATGCAAGTTTTCTGCAATTTTATGTTTTGGGTTTTTTAGTGTTCTTTGTTAAATGTAGTCATTGGCATAGTTACATACCACAAAAAGAAAGTTTCTGAAAGTGGAAAAATCTGTTAATGGATAATTAGAGAAAAGTTAAGCAAAATAACATGCTATTGGCAAAATACATGCTGCTGCCTCTTATTCACCTAGTGACACTTTTATTGCTAATGATTTTTTGAGCAGTACTTGCCTTTCTTATTAGTCCAGGACTCCTGCCTACATATACGTAGTTGCTGCTTTCACTGACTAAATGTGACGGTGAAGATGGAGAGAGGAAGAGCAGGTTTCATTTTATGGGTTTGGGAAAGGGGATGGGAGCATACATGTGTGTATGCAGCTGGTTTCTGAGTGGTGTGGATGTGGGGTATTGATGTATTTTTTTTTTTTTTCCTCATCTATTTACAACAAAGCAGCAGACGTCTCTGCTTTCAGTGGCTTGAGAATGTTTTGGGTTTTTTTTAAATCTTTTTTTATACTGTGGAGCTCACTGATTTAATATCAATGCAGAATTTTCCATAGAGACTAAAATCTAGATTGTGTTGAACACTGAGTTTTGGGTGTTTTTTCGTTTGTTTTGGTTTTGTTGGGTTATTTAACTAAAGGTGAACGTGTGCGATGGCAATAGCTGAAAACTGTACACGTTCCACTAATTATTAAGCAACTTCCCTGAAGGCCCTGAAAGGGTTAATGTTCCTCAGGAAGCCATTTTGTGCTGAAGCATTTCCTCCCCATGAGTCAGAATGAAATAATGAACTCTTTTTAGTGTGCGCTGAAGCTGGTGCCAGGCCGACTTCTTGGTTGGCGTGAAATTACCGTATTTGGGCATATGTTCAGTTTAGGGCTTCTCCCAGCAGCATGGCAGTGATTCCAGAAACTGAAAGATCGTATTGTAAAGAAACGTTATGGGGAAAGTAGCCACTGTCTTAAGTCAGCTATTACTTACTTCCCAGTGATTTCTGCACGTTGGGGATGTAGTTCCCCAGGAGATGTCGTTTGGTTGCTGCTGTGCCATAGGTGTTTTTCATGCGATGAGTAGAAAGAGAGAAGATCAGTGGGCCCTGCAGTAGGTTAAACTGTGCGTACCTCCCGGAAAGCCTGTGACAGTAAATCTATAGAAAAGCTGGGGGTGGTTTGTGTGGCCTTTGGGCTGAATTCTGCAGGTAGAGAAGAGGAAGTTGTGTCTTTGATCATTCTCCCACGCTCCCTGGCCAGGACTTGGGCTGTTGCTGGTACTTGCTTGGCAGTGTCTGGGCTTTCAGACAAAACCTGCCTGTGAAAGATGTGTTCGTCTCATGAATGGAATACCACTGAGCGTGTCAGCTTCATACCTGCCAAGTGGTGGGAGAAATGAGGTGGGCATGTAAGGAAATGCGCATTTTCTGCCCCTGAAGCTCTTGAATGCTGTAAATGGTGGCACATTTGTGCAGTGTGATGATTATTCCACACCAGAAGTGAGTGTTTCCTGTGTTGTGTTTGTACAACTGGGCTGTCAGAAGGGTGGCAGTTGTGTCTCAGAGCTTCTCTCAGTAGTTACCTACAGGAAGCAGCAGTGGGTGGAGAGAAGCTGTGCTTGGCAACTGCTGGATCATTGTTCTTTATGTATATTTTGGGACTTGCTGTAAGCACTTGTCTCTTTCCTCTTCTCAAATTTCTGCATGCAACATCAGTTGATTTGATTTCTTCAAATCTCAGCCGAAATACAGAATGCTGTGTGGTAACTGCTCCTTGATGAGCAATCCATTAAAGCAAAAACTCGGAGTCTGGTATTAGCTTTGTGTGTGTACACCCAGCTGCATTATGTGCAACACTTCTTGGTTTGCTAGCTTGTACAGGCTTGTGAACTTTTGTAGACAGGGACAGGAGCAGCCTGATGTGGCACTAAGTTACCTGGAAATTTTTAGCTACTGCACACAGTTGCATTGGCTGCGTCTTGTTCCAAGATCTCTTGTAGCTATGTTCTGTCAAAAGAGTTCTATGTTCTGTCGTGTTCCTGGAAGGTTCCTCTCGTGTCCTCTTCACAAGTACAGCTTTAGATCTGACCGGTACAGAGTCCTTGGCCTTGTGTTCTCTTTGCTTTTCAGAGTGACAGTTTCTTCTTCATTCTGTTTTATGAAAATAATTTTTGACTGGGAGGAGGTGTTGAGTCTGGAAATGCCATGCTGGTCTCTGCTAGTCACAGATGCACATGATATCCTTGAGCTGGAGCCCTTAGAAAGACTGGAATGTCTCTTATTCCCTCTGATAGGGAAAGCTATAGTATTGACTATTGTCAAGTACAAGTTATTTTACTTTGCAAAAACAGTTATGCTTTTCTCCTCACACTGTATATTTTTCTTATTGTATCCTCTTCAGGACACACAGGATGAAACAGCTGTACTTTGGTTAGATGAAATTCAGGATGGAATTCATAGGGCTAACAAGGACACAGAGGAATCTGACAGATGTAAGTATTGTTGCACAACATTGCAATTAATACCCCTTATCAATCAAGTGCTGGTTACTTAAGGAAAGATTGGGAGCTAGAAATGTCGTGTAAATATGTCAAAGGAAATCAAGTGCACTTATGTGCCATCGGTGTAGTAATTTTTCTTTGAAGAGTGAATGTGAGATTCTTCAAATACTAGATTTCTTACCTTTTGGGGGGATGTGCCATTTTTCCAGTTCTGCATGTGACCGTGTCATCTCATCGGGCAAATCTGTCAAAACGTTTGTCATTTGCAACCACTTGTGTGTGTCTGTGGGTGGTTAGGTTTGAGCATCTTTACATGCGTGATTTAAGTGGTGTTTTCTGGTGTGTGTTACCTATTTGTGTGGCATACTACTGTTTCGTCTCGGTTCTAGTAAGCAATTCTAGAC
Organism: Thinocorus orbignyianus; assembly: GCA_013400375.1. Lineage (NCBI taxonomy): Eukaryota > Metazoa > Chordata > Aves > Ciconiiformes > Thinocoridae > Thinocorus > Thinocorus orbignyianus. The sequence goes on from VXBW01004163.1 coordinate 63,520, forward strand.
TACCTTGCATCTTTTTCAAATGCAGACAATAATACACGTTGGTGATGTCCACCTTTGCTCCTTAGCACAGTGTGCAGGTGGACTGTCCCACCTGTCGTTACATCCTGGTCTTTATAATCATGTCTTCTGTCTCCAGAAACAATGAAATAATTGCTACTCTTTGCTTGGTTTTGTTTTTTGGGGGGGGTTGGGTTTGGGATATTTTTGTGCCAGGCAGAAGCTTTCTCTTTAACAAAACATGAAGGTTTTAAAGTATCCTACTATATACTCTAATGGCCTATTCACTGCATATGCTGTTTGTTTGCTGGGTACTGCAGCCTTCAAAGAGCTTGCTTTTATACATCTTTAAAATACGATATTCTTGTACTTGCGTTTACTCTAAATCTCTAATTTTCTGTTACATTCAACATTTGCACCTGCTTGTTTTGTTTGACTTCTACAGTATTAGTAAACAGGCCGTTTTCTCTCTTTGTAGTTAACTTTTTTTTTTTTTGATTCTCTTCTCTTCATCTCTGGCGTGCTGATAAAATGCCTGACTTTCCACTTCCACAGTTTCTGTTTCAATGTTAGGCTGATACCTCAAGTTATGCAAAGATGCACAATTGGTCCCTTTTAATTTTGCTTTGAATAGGAAACCGTACTAAAAACTTAACAGCTTAATCTGAAGCTGGAATTGCTCTGGTACCTTCTGTAACAGGTGGTCCAAAGATACTGTGGAATCTCCGTCCTTTGAGATTTTCCACGCTCAGTCAGATGAGGCCCTGAAGTTACCCCGGCTTTGAGGATGGGGATGGACTAGGTTGTCCTGCAGCATGAGTTCTTCATGAAGCTGTGTCAGATACGTAGAGTATCTGGCAGAGTTGATTCCTCTTGTCCTTGTTCTGTGGCTGCAGAAATAAGCTTGCTTTTATAGTTGTTTGTTGTGCATTAGTATTCTTTGTCTGTAAATGTTTTTGAAGAGAGAAAAATCAAAAGGTTCACAAAAAGCTGTCTTAACACAAGACAGAATGAATTTGTCCAACTCCATAGCCTAATTGAGTTGTTTATAATGGTATTACTTGGTCAGTGAATTCCCCTGTGAGCTGCTGTAATAAAAGAAAGAGGGAGGTGGAGTGGGGCAGAGCTTTACCTGTTCATCCTACTGTTTGTTACCATTGCAATATTTTCACCATTTTCCCACCAAGGAACATTTGGTCAACAGCAGGATTCAAGTATGTGTCCTTATGCTGAACGAGATCTGCAGGTACCGTGTACGAGCAGACATTTTTGCAGTGTTACCTGGCACTAGAAATTACTGTACTTCAAGTTTGCTGTGTCAGCACGGTTCCCGTGCTTTTGTGAACGTGTCTGTAATTGAGTTGCAGTAACCCTGGAATGACACATTGTTGTTTTTCTCTTCCTCTGCTACCTGTCTTTCTGAACTGGGGTTTTTGACTTGTTTACAAACTACTCCCTACTTTCTTCACTAGAGATGGATGAATGGTGCTAGCTGTTGAAAAGGCCCCCTTTTCTGGCTCTGCCAGAAAAAAAAGTGGCTTAACTAAAACTGGATGTTGGAGTAGACCTAAAATGTGTTGTTGAGTGATAAATCAGCACTATATTGAGACTAAGAGCACACAAATTATGTGCTGTCAGGTGCAGTGCCGCACATATGGGACACTGTAGTGAAGAGGCCTTTGTCCTGCAAGTTGTCTGATTGGTTTTGTTTGTGTTTTGAATTTATATACTCTTAAATATTTGTGTATATACACACATTCTGACTGTTAAGTGTGTGTGCATGTTACCTTCTCTGTTCTCTTGTTCTGTGTTTGCTGTGAGTCACTGAGCGCCAGAATTCCGAGATAACCTGCTTCCTGGTGTTATCAAAGTCTCCTTAGGAATTCTGGCCATTAACGAAGCAGTAGAGCGTGGTGATGTTAGCCAGACCCTGAGTGCCCTGCGTTCGCCAGATGTTGGGCTATACGGAGTCACTCCAGAATGTGCTGAGACATACCAGCGAGAGCTGTCAGAAGTCAAGAGAAGGAGAACGGCAGCAGGTGAACCTCGAGTAGCAAACTGTTAGTGAAATAAATTCAAGATTATTGCATGTGGATTTGGAACCAGAGGCACAAAAGCTTCTGGGGAGAAGTCTTGTGTTACAGGTGACAATTGTGGATGCTTTGTGGCAAAGGTTTAAAAAAGCAAAAAGCAAATAATAGAAAGTTCTCTACTTGTACAATGTGTTACGTTTAGGTGGCTCTCGTATGAGGTCATTAGGGTCTTGGAAACATTCCTTCCCTTGCTTGGAGCATCTGTGTATGTGGATTTCCTAGTCGTAAAAATTCTTTGTGGGGAAGATGAGACACTTGTCTGCTGTTGAGACTTACACTGCAGTTTCTCCTCTTAGGGGGCAATGGCAGCAAATGGGTGAAACATTGGGTGAGAGGAGGCTATCATTATTATCACAACCTGCGAACCAAAGAGGGAGGATGGGATGAACCAGTGGAATTCGTGCAGAATGACACACAGCTGTCACGGGAGGAGATACAGGTAAGGCAGATAACATGTGCTCTTTCTCTGAAAAGTTGATGTTCCTGCCATTCCCATCCTTAATGTAACTCTAAGAGAGGATGCTTTAATGCCATAGTCATGTTAACAAGCTCTGTAATTTGTTTCGCTGGGCACAATCAGATTGTGGATGTCAGAGTGCCTTGTCCTGTTCCAGAAAAATTTGTACTGTCAGTAAAAAGGTACAGGGCTTTGGTGTTGCTTTTCATTGAAAGGCAACTTGGAAGTTTCTTATAAGCACGATACAGAAAGCTGGTGTAACGCCCTGTTTCTTGTGTATGTGTTCTCCTTTCTCTGGCTCTTATTCCTACTATAACATTCACTCAGAGCACCATCTCTGGAGTCACTGCGGCATACAACCGAGAGCAGTTGTGGCTGGCCAATGAGAACCTGATTACAAAACTTCAGGCTTGCTGTCGAGGATATCTTGTTCGCCAGGAATTTAACTCGAGAATGAATTTTTTGAAGAAACAAGTCCCAGCAATCACTTGCATTCAGGTAATGATATCCTTCAATTATGTGTGGAACTTGTACCCTGCAATTGTTCTCTCTGCAAGCTTATTGATGCTTTTCGTTCAGTTCGGAGTTACAGCACACCACCATCTTCACTTCATTTTGCGATTTATCTGGAGGCATTTGCCTCTCCCAAAGAGTTTTGGCATTTTATTTACTTTTCCATGTTATATCTATAATCAGTAAAGTCCTCTCAGAATTGGAGAGAGAAAACACTTATTTGAGGAAGCGTTACCTATCATTTTGTTACCAGATGCAGTGTTTTGGCAATATGAAGTGTGTTGTGCATCTTAATGGCCATAGTGCCATGTGATGACTTATTACGATGACTCACGAATTGAAGACAAACATCATGGTTTTCAATATTGCTGAATAAGATTGTTCTTATTTTCAAATTTGTCCAGGGAATTTGAGGATTGAGGGTCTGAAAGAGATGGTGGGATAATTCAGCGTGAGGATGGGCTCTGGCATTGTAACTGAAATGCATGCAAATGAATTAGATGTTTTGTACCCTGCTACCACTTGATTATTTGAACAGTATACGTGTGTTTGTTTCTCCCCAAGTAGTGCACGCACTCTGTGTGTATGTTTAAAAAGAACACTACAACAAACCCCCCAAACCCACTCCCAGGTCGTTAAAATAACTCTCCCTTTAAGTGTCGTCCAGCCCCTTGCCTAGCTTCTGTTCCAAGGATCAGTAGCGGTGAGTCTGTTCTGAAGGCTTATAATGGTCATCACTGTTCTCATCAGCAGCAACATCTAGTGCGTGATCCTTATGTAGAACAGTTTGTCAGCTTGACTGTTTAGCTCTGTCCTTGATTTCACTGAACTTCAGAAGGCCCAGGTTTTTTATGGGGTAATTTCAAGTCTCTTGTTATTACGGTTGTTGAAATAGTTAATACTTTATGCTGTATATCTCTTAATAAGATAAGCATGTCTTCCTCACATTTTACTTGGCCAAAAAGGAAGTCGGAAGCTGAGGAAGCAAAAGGAAGCTCAGATTTGTAATTACTTCTCTTTAATTGGAAAAGTAAGTCAGTGGTGCGCCTATTCTCTGTTTTCAGTCCCAGTGGCGTGGCTACAAGCAGAGGAAAGCATATCAAACCCGTTTGGACTATCTGCGAGCACAAAAGGACCAAGTAGTGAAGGTAGCGAAGACTCTCTGCTGACTTTTTTTTTTTGTAAGCCTTTTGGATATTGAACTTTGTAAGAAAGACTTTTATCTGAGTGGTTTTGTTACCCTTCTATAGATTCAATCAATGACCAGGATGTATCAAGCCAGAAAACGTTACAGAGATCGTCTGCAGTATTTCAAAAACCATGTAAGAGGCTATCTTATTACATGAATTCAGTACCTGATTTTTGTACTCCTTCAAGAATGAAGTTGTGTGCTTCTTTTTTTTTTTTTTTAAATCCTAGATAAATGACGTTATAAAAATTCAAGCCTTTATCCGAGCAAACAAAGCACGAGAGGACTACAAAACCCTCAGTAAGTATTGCCAAGAGGGTAAAATGTGCTTTGAACCTCTGTGTGTAAGGGATGTTAATGTGATCTATATCACCAAGCAAGTTTTGAAGGGCATTTGGGATGATGGTGGTGTAGGGCAGCGTGGAGAGTAGGTAGCTCTTGAGGCTGAAGGAAAACTTGATTCCACTTGCTGCTTTTTCTGCTGAGAAATGGAACTGTGGCATTGCAGTTAACTTTGGCAGTGTGGCCTACTCTAGGCTGATGTTAACTTTGTTCTTTACTGTTTGCTTCTCCCATGATTTACTAAAAACAAGAAATGCAAAATGTCAGAAGCTGTTTAGACATGGTGGTGCTAATTTTATTCTGACTGCTCCTCGATGTGGTGTTTAAACACAGATACGGCATGTATTTACTGTTTCCTGTCCCCTGGTGTTTTCTTGCCTATTTTTAGTTAATGCGGAAAACCCACCTATGGCTGTGGTTCGGAAATTTGTCCACTTGCTCGATCAGAGTGACCAGGATTTTCAGGAGGAGCTTGAGCTAATGAAACTGCGTGAAGAAGTTGTAACCTTGATTCGATCCAATCAGCAACTGGAAAATGACCTCAATCTCATGGACATCAAAATTGGGCTCCTTGTGAAAAACAAAATTACGTTGCAGGTAGGAAATGTGCTGATGAGATTCACGGAGACCAGCTGTGGATTGAAATGAGCCAGGGGTAGTTAGCTTGGAGAGCTCCAGGCCTCAGATGTCAGTTGCTCAGGCCCAGCAAAAAACGATGCACCAGACCTGAAGATTTTGCTTCCAGTACGTTCTTACTCCGTCCTGCTAATTTAGTGTGTCCCTAGAGAGAAAATGTAGGAGGAGGACAAACAAGATCTGAAACTAAAAAATACAATCAAACACCAGACTATCTTGACCTAATGAATGCAACAGATTGTGTGCTTGAAGGCTTTGACAGCTCTGTTTTGTTGCTGCTTTGTTATTAAACAAGCAAACGCCACAAGCTTGCAGTGAGGCAGGTGATTCTGGAGGTAGGAGACATGTTTGATGTTTGTTGTTTAAAGGAGGCTCCCTCTATTACTTGGCTAACATGATTCATTTCACAAAAATAGCTCTTGCTGATACAGCATTGCCTTTTCCTCAAGCTGAAGTTCTGGGTAGCTTTTTGCTTGGTCCAGGATGGTGTGACAGTGCTCCTCCCAGTGTAAAATCTCACTTGCCGTAGTGAGGTTAATCTCAGGAGGAGGCTGTGGCGTCTGGGCTATTGCCTACAGTGAAAAGGGCTATTGCCTACAGCAAAAAGTGCCATTGCTGTTGGAGGATGCAGAGATAGCAAGATAGCTGAGCATGAAACAGGATTTTTAGGTTTTAAGCTCAATTTAAAAAAGAAAACATTTTTCAGGCATCTCCAGGTTGCTGCCGGCTCTGATAGCAATTGCTGCCAAGAGTGACTAAGCCTTCTGGAGTTTCGGATAAATTCAGGAAGTCAGGGTCAAAGCAAAGTGTGTACTTCCAGTCAGAGAAATTGCTGCCATAGCAGTTGATGCTTTACTTTAATAGCCCTGGGCACACCTTGACCCTGCCTTTCCACCGCAAGAGAAGCGTGCTGTCAGTTGCAAATGTTTTCCAATATTGCCTGTTACAAAACACTTAGTGGAATCTGTCCCTGTTCTTTCTTTCCAGGATGTTGTTTCTCATAGCAAAAAGCTTACCAAGAAGAACAAGGAACAGCTTTCTGACATGATGATGCTGAACAAACAAAGGGGAGGTTTGAAAGCCCTGAGCAAAGAGAAGAGAGAAAAGCTGGAAGCCTACCAGCATCTGTTCTACTTGCTTCAGGTAAACTTCTTCTAATGCTGCTCAGTAACCTCTTGCCACAGAAGCTTCTGTGTCTTGGCTTGGTCTTTGCTTATGCACTGTAGTTTTGAGCCACCTTAGTTCTTAGAGAAGAATGTCCTGCGTGGACATGCGCACTAAGTATATTGTCTTCTTGTTGCAGACTAACCCAACCTACTTGGCCAAGCTGATTTTTCAGATGCCTCAAAACAAATCCACGAAGTTCATGGATTCTGTCATCTTCACACTGTATAACTATGCATCCAATCAAAGGGAGGAATACCTGTTGTTGCGGCTTTTCCAAACAGCATTGCAGGAAGAGATCAAGTATGTGGTAGCACGTTTTTGTTGTTGAATTCCAGTTCTGGCAATTTCTCAAGTGGAGGCAGTTTTCACATGTTATGTCTCATGCTGATATGCAGACAACGTTGGACTTGTTCCTTCCTTGTCCTCTTCCCATTTCATATCCGTTCTTAATGTAGCCTATAAAGAAAGAGGTCGAGTCTGTCCATTGAGGATGAGGGCTTTTTATTTCAGTCAAGATTTCACTGCTCAGTGGGCCAGCTGCTTATAATTTGATCAAAGTAATCAAAAACTGAGTCTCAGTTCTCCAGTGTCTGATTATTAACACCTTCAACAAACTGCAAACTCTGGCTTTACAAGCCGGGGTTGGAGCTAACACTAGGCTCTCTGGATTTCCAAAAGCTGATGAGGTGGCTGTAGCTGAGAGGCTTTATTATTCGGCATTTCTGTTTGCTGTCGGTGTTGGGGACACAGGCTGTCCTCAGGCATGTTTTGTTTGGTCAGTTGGTCCTCAGGAGCTCGGTGTTACATGACTGAAATTTTTTCAAATGTGGAGCTGCACAACTTGCTGGGAAGAAGTGCAATAACATTTTTGAGGAACTCTTTAAGCGTTTTTCAGAATGCTTTTAAGTATGAAGGTGGTATATTCCCTGAAACAAATAACTTCTAGCAGAGATCTCTGTGCCCTCCCCCTCCTNCTTCGGTCGTAAGTTTCTTGCCTTGCCTGTCTTGGGAAATGTTCCAGTAGTATTGTTACACAGTTAATTGTCACCTGTTTTATGAGAGTGGTGCTCTTTAGCTGTTTGATTTAAGCCAAGAAATGTACTTAAAGGTGACAGAATTATGCATACCTCATTTCATATATATTCTCTCTTCTTTAGATCAAAAGTAGACCAAATACATGAAATTGTGACTGGGAATCCTACTGTTATTAAAATGGTGGTTAGCTTCAACCGTGGTGCCCGCGGTCAGAATGCCCTGAGGCAGATCCTAGCACCAGTTGTGAAGGAAATCATCGATGATAAGTCACTCAATATCAAAACTGATCCGGTGGATATTTATAAGTCTTGGGTTAACCAGATGGAATCTCAGACTGGTGAGGCCAGGTATGGGAACTGCTACTATGTTGTTTTTCTGGACATTGCTGGGCTGCTTTGCACTGCTCTCTTACTCTTTCGAAACCATCCTTGGCTTTACTGCATGCATCTGTCCAGCTGATACTGGCTTTTCTCTCTACTCAAGATGGCTTTCACAAGAGAGTTTTAAAGATCCTATTCTGGTGATGGTACTGAGGGTATCAAAAGGGAATCTCATTAGGAGATGAAAGAAGAAATGTTCTTTGGTGTTTGCCTATGTTGACTTGATAATTAGCTATGCCCTCTAACCTAAAAGAAATCATGTTGAAAAAAGCATTTGGGAGTCAATTCTCTGTTAGTCTCTGTTTATGTCATATATGGCCGTAGCTGGCAGCTCACCACCCCTTTCCCAGAAGGATGGGGAGAAGAGGGAGAACAGGACGGGAAAGGGAAAAGGAAACAAAACTCATGGGTTGAGATAAAGACAATGTAATAGAATAATAAGGGAAGAGGAAAATAACAATATAAGGACGCAAGTCACTGTCTGGTTAATTGGCACCCTCCTGAGCAGTGATCCTGAATCCCTCTGCCAGCCAACCCCCGTTTATATACTGAGCATGGTGTCTGTGGTATGGAATATTCCGTTGGCTATTCCCTTGTTCTGCCAGTACTCCTCAGCTTCTAGGGAAGCTGAAAAGAGACCTTGAAAAACATAACCACTGCCTAGCAACAGCTCAAACAATACGCATTTTTGATATTCCTTTCACAGCAGTCACTAGAAAGAAAATCAGTTCCTTCCTGGGTGAAACCAGCACACCAACAAACCCTATTTTGCTGGAGGAGAAGCAAGACCTTGAAGCTCTTCTAGCCTTAGCATCCTTCTAATTACTATCAGCCACTGATGACAAATGAATTGTGCTAGATGCTTTTGTGTCATTCTGTTTTCTTTTTCTTCCAGTGCATGTGATATGCTAGAGCTTGAGTTTTTTTGGTGTTTTATTTTGGTGTTGTTTTTTTTTTAATGTACTACTAAAAAAAAAAAAGCCATACCAGATGCAGATGGGTGAATTCCCATATTCAAAGCAATCTGCAGTCGCACGTCTTGCCTGACACCTGCTTCAAAATTCTGGACATGTTAAAAATGCAAGCAAAGATATGTGTTCAGACCCTTTGCTTTACACGAGACTTAGGAGAGGCTTTTAAGTTAATTGCTTCATCTGTCTGTCTTCACTGGAATACTATGTGGTAATTTCAAGTGATTGAGAAAATGTAACTACTCATTTGACACTGCTTCCCACCAATAGCATGTGATTTTTGGATACTGTTCTAGCTTCTGGCTTGTGTCTAAGTTTTTATCATCTTAATGTTTAAATACCTAACTTGCTTGTTCACTAATTTCTTTGCAACCCAAGATACCACTACATGGCACAGGTGGCACTTTTTTTATTTAGTGTGCATGTGTGCATGCTGCAAAAAAAGATAGTGTTTTGAATTAGCTGGGCCTTTCCTCACAATGGCCGTCGTAAGGGAGAGTAGAAAAAGTAAAAGCAAGAAGTCCAGTCTTGTTCAACATATTCATCAGTGACCTGGATGAGGGGACTGAGTGTATCCTCAGTAAGTTTGCTGAGGATTCCAAACTAGGAGGGCTGGCTGATGCTCCAGAAGGCTATGCCACCATCCGGCGTGACCTGGACAGGCTGGAGACCTGGGCAGTGAAGAGCCTCATGAGGGTCAACAAGGGCAAGTGTTAGGGTCCTGCACCTGGAGAGAAAGAATTCCAGGCACTGATATAGGTTAAGGGTGGACCTGCTGGAAAGCACTTCTGAGAAGGATCTGGGGGTCCTGGTAGACAATAAAAACTATCCAGGAGCCAGCAATGTGCCCTTGTGGCCAAGAGGGCCAATAGAATCCTGGGCTGCGTAGGGAAGAGTGTGGGCAGTAGGTCAAGGGAGGTCATTCTACCCCTCTGCTCTGTACTGGTGAGGCCACAACTGGAACACTGCGTCCAGTTCTGGACTCCCCAGTTCAGGAGAGACAGGGAACTGCTGGAGAGAGTCCAGCACAGGGCAACAAAGATGCTGGAGGGATTGGAGCATCTCCCTGATGAGGAAAGGCTGAGAGCTGTGACTCTTGAGCCTGGAGAAGAGAAGGCCGAGGGGAGACCTTCTTCATGCTCACAAGGATCTGAAGTATGGGTTGAAGGAGGATGGAACCTGGACTCTTTTCAGTGGTTCCCAGTGACAGGATGAGGGGCAACAGGCACAAGCTGGGACATAGGAAATTCCATTTGAATATGAGGAAAAACTTCTTTGGGATGAGGGTGGCAGAGCCCTGGAACAGGCTGCCCCGGGAGGGTGTGGAGTCCCCTTCTCTGGAGACCTTCATGCCCCACCTGGATGCTGTCCTGAGTGATGTACTCTGGGCAATCCTGCTTTGGCAAGGGCATTGGACTGGATGATCTCCAGAGGTCCTTTCCAGCTCTGACAGTTACCTGATTTCGTGAAGTCTTCAGCTTTTTCCGTGCCCAGAAGGTTAACTGAGGGCAGTGCACAGCTCATGGTAGCCAAGTCAATGTAAGCTTGTTTCTGTGTCAAGCTAGAAACTCTTGGAAATACGTTAGACTGGGCAATACTCACCTTGATGTGTTTGACTTTTTCAAATAGCAAACTGCCGTATGATGTTACACCGGAACAAGCTCTAAATCACGAAGAGGTGAGGACGCGCCTGGATGCCTCAATCAGAAACATGAGGACGGTGACAGACAAGTTCCTGTCTGCCATTGTTAGTTCAGTGGACAAAATCCCGTGAGTCTGGTGTACCACAGTGCTATTCCTGAGATGTTGGTGGTGGGTTCGTGCTTGCAACAGCCTTATTTGCCCTTTTCTTTCTCTCGAAGTTATGGGATGCGTTTCATTGCCAAGGTACTAAAAGATTCCCTGCATGAGAAGTTTCCCGATGCTGGCGAGGATGAGCTTCTGAAGGTGAGAATCTGAACATTTTTGTGAATAGTTGTCAGCCAGATTGGCTGTGGCAAGCCCATCTCATTCCTCTCCTTTGTTGGATGTGGAGAGGAATGCATGTAAACCTATATAAAGCTTTTCCTATCCATACGTATGTAAATAAACGTGTTTCACATTGGGCTTTTAATTGTTAGCTTCATATACGTTGCCTGAGATGTAAAACATTGTTCAGGAGGAGGTACCCTGTCGCTTCTGCTAAGCTTGTTAACGTCTTGGGCATTTGATCCTTCAGGTTTCTTGACGTGGGGTACTCTTGCTCCTAGAAAGTAAATCTTGCTTTTGCTGGTGTGGTCACAGACAGCTGCTCCTTTCCTAAAGAGACAATGTCAAGTTAAAAAGTCTGTATGCAGAACTCCGATATTCCTGGTTCCCGTATCTGTAACACCTCAGGCTGTTTAGACAGCAGCATGTAGAGAGAGGCTTTCCATGGTGGCCACTCAGTTTTGTATTTTGCCTTTCAGTACCTTTGGAGAACTAAAAGATCCTAATTGTAGGCATCTGAGATAAATATAGCTTTGGGGTTTTCGTTGAAATTTCTGTGGTTTTATGGCTTTTGGTAATTGTGAAAGCCTCTAGGTCTGTGAATGCTTTGCTTGTTGATAAAACAGAGTTTGGATCTTGGAATACGTGACAACGTCTCTTTAAACTTCTCTACCTCTGCTTCATTACAAAATTATTACCAATCTGAATGCTGTTTTCTTCTCTCTTCTAGTTCTGTGCTTTCCCATTCTGAGACATCGATTCTTTCTATGCAGGTGAATTAATTTATTCCATCTGTAAATTTAGGTGGAAAACTGTGGTTTTCGTTAATCCTCCTGGAAACGATGTAACTGTCCACATGAAAGTCAAAACTGCAGTTGCTTGCAATGGCTTCTCATAGATATTTTTAGCAACCAGAGCTACCCATATAGCATACTGTTCTCCTCCCCTTTACATTTGGAAGTTATTAATACAGTTCCTTTTCACAGATATGTTTTCCTATTACTTGTAGTAAAGAACTTTGACATGATCTTGTGAGAGAACAGCAGGGGCTTGCATGAAACACCCTTCGAGAACGTGACTTCACTGGTAGCGCTTCATAATTTCTGGGGCTGCTCAGCAATGGCTAGATTTTTTTTTTCTCTCTGTTTCCAGCTGTATGCTCAGACCCTGATATCTCCATGCATTTAAGTCATGTGGCAAGCAGGCAAAGTCTAGATTCAGTGACCTGGCCCTCTCCAAAATTCTGTGGACCGTCAGAAAGTGCTAGAGCATGTGGTGTGAGGACTGTCGCTTTACATCGGCATGCTGGGTTAATTCCTTTTCGTTGCTGGAATTATTTTGGGTAAAATATCAAATACCAGTTAGAAGTGTATTTGTGAGCATCTGGATACTGTGACATCTTTATATTTGGTTACTTGACGTTTATTTTTGCTCACATATGACTAAGTAAATCAAATTTGGGAGCGTCAAATGCCATTTATCTTCTGTACTTCTGATTTTCTTACTTCTGGATTAAATGGTTTCTCAGTTACTCTTGCTAACTTGTAACTGGGGCCTGTGCCTGAAAATGTTGCTGGCTTACTGAAGAATTACTCGGAGAGAGAAGGGGGCTTTGGAGAAGGAATGGAAAGTAGCTTCCTCAGTTTAGCTTCTTGGTGTGCCCTGCTTCCTCACCGTTTTTGCTTCGTTGGAGGTGGCAGACGATTCTGCATGCTTCTCTGAGAACTAGCACTTGTTCCTTCCCTATTGTAACTGCGTTACTGAGTTCTTCTGTACCATGGTCGTTCTGCCCTCCATTAGACTAACTCAGTTTGTTTAATTCTCCCTATAGGCTGTCTCATGCTCATATGAGTATCCATTGGTAACTTGTAGTATCTCCTGTCTGCACATTTTTAAGTTAAAGTTTTTAATTTTTATGCATAGGAGCATTTTTATGCTGCTGTTTTGTCCTGTGACTAGTAGTGCTCAGTCTTCCCTCTTTGTGTTGACCGTCTTACTGCATCTTAATGATTTTTTTTTTCTTTATCTTTTTGATGTGGGAGATAGTATGTGCTTGTGTACAGCAGCACCCTTATCTCAGAAGGGGCCTCTGGCGTACAAGAAAATAATTTATCAAAGTGCAGTCAGAGTAGTTTCAATAAAATTGAATCGGGTCCTGTACCGTTGTGTCTTGATGCATTTCTTCCCTCCTTAACATCTTCCAGATTGTTGGCAACTTACTCTATTATCGCTACATGAACCCGGCCATTGTCGCTCCAGATGCGTTTGACATCATTGATCTTTCAGCTGGAGGTCAACTGACCACGGATCAGCGCAGAAACCTTGGCTCCATTGCAAAGATGCTGCAGCATGCTGCGTCCAATAAGATGTTCATGGGAGACAATGCACACCTAAGCATCATTAATGAATACCTATCACAGTCATACCAGAAATTCAGGTAGAAGACCGTAGCTAATTAAGTTGGGAAGTTTAGCAGAGGGTAACATTGCAAGTAAAAAGGGATAATAATAGATTCTAAATAGGATAAATTCTATCTCTGTCAAATCAGTGACAGTGGCAGATAAAATGTGTACCTGGAATTTATGAACAGCACGTTGTGCGTTAATGAGTTTGGCAAGTCAAGTATTTTGACTTAGAAGTTTCCAGAATAAAGGTTACTTCTTCACGGGTTGTGATACTTGAGATGTGGACAGCTAGAATGGATGTACGTTCTTCTGTCCCATGTGAGCCCTGACTCTACATGAAAAGCCAGTGGTGCTCAGGAATAAAGCAGGTTGGTGTTCAGCCGTTCGTATAGTTAAGTAAGCTTTTTGTTCAAGAATCATCATCTTATACCTCTGTGTTTTGGAAGAAGCAAGACCAGAGATTGCTGGGACAGCAGTGGAGATAGGAGGATGTGTGAACCAAGACACTGGAGCCATAGACTGGTCCTGTGAATGCAGACAATGAGCCAATGTCAACATGGCCAATATCAATAATTGAATTTACTGGGTTACTTCTAATGCGTTAAACTGAAGCCGACAAACTGTAGTATGCTGTGATGTAGCACAGTTTAAAGAAGAAGGACTGTTCTTGGGATTGTCACAGGGAGTTAATGTTCTGGATACGTCAGGTGATTCTCAGGGCCATACTGATTCATCTTTTCTCCTCCTTTTCTCTAAAGACGTTTTTTTCAGGCTGCCTGTGAGGTTCCTGAGTTGCAGGATAAATTTAATATTGACGAATATTCTGACTTGGTCACTCTCACTAAACCAGTTATTTATATTTCTATTGGTGAAATCATCAACACACACACAGTAAGTATGCACCGATCACAGCCACTCCTTATATAAGCAGTGTTTACAGAGAGAATACTGCTTCTGGCCAAAATGCAAAGTTTCCAGATACAAGGTGGCAAGCTGTGTTTTGTAGTGTGCAAGAGCTTGTCGGTTTATAGAACAGAGTGATTTGATTCTGTCTTCTCCAAGTTTATTGTGCAAGTATTTGAATATATGATACTGGCACAACTTTGAATGCTAATGTTGCTGCTTTGAAGTTCAGTGAAATAAGATCTTTTTCTAAAAGATGCCAACTCAAAGTAATGTAATTTTACTGTCTAGAAAAGTATGTACAATTAACAACATAAATATTCTTTCTGTTAATCTAGTTGCTCTTAGACCATCAAGATGCAATTGCTCCTGAGCACAATGATCCAATTCATGAGCTGCTGGACGATCTCGGAGAGGTTCCTACAATTGAATCCTTAATAGGTGGTGTAGTTTATTGTACTTCAGAAATATGTGATATTGCCTTAAATGATTTGAAGTGCATTCAATAAACTAAGGAATCATCACAGGTTGTTTGGGGGAACATGCTCTAAGAGCAGCAGCAGATTGGTTCCGTGGTGTTCTCTTTGCAGAATTTGTTACCCTGAATAAAACAGGGGTTCTCTCTCCTCCCCAGCCTCCTCATCTCACCCCGCTCCGAAATTTTCTAGAAGGCAAATGGATATTTTGACGCCTTTCCTTTGTTCTGTTACACTGGAGCCATTTTTCTCTGTGTGTGTGTGTGTCTGTCCCAGCTTGTTTGCAAAGATCTGTCCTCTCTTCTGGACGTCTGTATGCATTCCTTTCAGAGTGCTGCAGTAAGTGTATTAAATGACGTGTGTATTACAGGGATGTAGTTTTTTGGCTGCTGCCAACAAGGGCTTCTCTTAGTTTGGGATATTCATTCCCGTGAGGTCATGGTCACAGAGGCATAGTCGTATTTTTATTTTTATAGTATTCTTGGGAGGTCAGCTAGTCAAAAGTGAGGCGCTGAGATAGGGTCTGGAATATGCATACCTCTGAGGCGTGCAAACCAGTGATTTTGTGGTGCCTTTCTGGACAGTGCATGTTCTCAGTTTTGTGAAGAAAAAAAATCTGTGACACGTGCAAGCGATATTTTTAAAAGCTGGTTATGACTTTGTCCTTTTGACAGTACAGGAAACTGTAGTTTTCCTGTGGCCTGTTATGTAGGGAAAACTTTCAAAACTGTGGCAGTCAAGAATGTAAAGAATTCAATTTATTCTATAAACTCTTTCTGTTTGGCAGGGGAAGGGTCTGGCAATGTTAATGACCCCAACAGGGAAATGCTAGCAAAAACTGAGGTTTCTCTCACACTCACTAATAAATTTGATGTTCCTGGTGATGAGAATGCAGAGATGGATGCGAGGACAATTCTGTTGAAGTAAGTGAGGGGGTAACTATCTGGTACGCTTCTCAAGAGGATGAGGAACCTGAATTTTCACAGTTAATCTGCATGTGAACATAAAAGAATCTTGAACAAACACGGGACTGTTACTCTGAGTATACTGAGCTAGTAGCCATGTCCTTTCAATGCTTTGTCACTGCTGAATTTGTCATTTTAAAAAAGACTATCTTGGGAGGTTCTGGAGGAGAAAACTACCAGAAAAGAAAACTTTCTGGATGTGAGTGAGTGTGACAGCAGCAGCTGGATTTGCCGGCATGTGAATAATTTGTAAAGATATTCTTAAATAAATTTACTGTTGCGGCTGCCTGCTTTACCTTTCACTTTGGAATTGTAGCTTCTGTGGCCCACATAACAGTATGGGGTAACATCCTGCTGCTTGAGGGGGCACTGGGGAATAAATCCAGTGTACGACATAGAGGAACCTTTCAGGGAACCAGTTGCTGACAACAATGTCAAAAAAAAGTGAAGTGCTTCTGAGGGCTCTGGTCTGCTGTAGCGTATGGCTACCTGAGCACGTATCCAGTGACAATCTGGCTTTAGGTAAATCTCAAACGTTGGTATTATTGAGTTGTAGAATAGTATTGAAGGTCTTTCAGTTTACAGTTTTCTCTCCTATTCTCCTTGATTTCTTTGCAGCACAAAACGCTTAATTGTTGATGTGATCCGCTTCCAGCCAGGGGAGACACTGACCGAAATCTTGGAAACACCAGCTACCTCAGAGCAAGTATGAAGTTATAGAATCATAGAATTGTCTAGTTTGGAAGGGACCTTTTGAGATCATCCAGTCTCTGATAAAATACAACCACCCATCAGTAAACCGTGTCACTGAGCACTATGTCAACCAGTCTTTTAAATTGTTTACCTGTGTTCTTTTTAGAGTAGGAATTTGTCATCTGTCCAGGTAGATGTGGAATCTGCGTTTATGTATTGCACTGAAGCCATCTTCACTGTTGTTGGAGCAGAGTGTAGCAATAATAATGAGGGGAATATAATGGAAATAAACTGTACGTGTGACCTTACTCCTTTGGTAGTTGCTAGAAACTGTTTATCTGAAAGACCATTTTAAACGGCAGGTAGGCTTCTGCTCGTCCCCATATGCGGAATGTGTTCATTAAATGTGGTTTCATTGGAGTCAGTAAGGGAATGACCAAATGAACCTCTTCATTCTATGTTATGCCAAAGGTCAGACAATCTCTTTCTGGTTGTTACATTGAAATCGATGTGCTTCTGAACTTGTAATTTGGATTTTCTTTTTCTAGGAAGCAGAGCATCAAAGAGCTATGCAGAAGCGGGCCATTCGTGATGCTAAAACTCCAGATAAGATGAAAAAATCTTTGTCTGTAAAGGAAGACAGCAACCTAAATCTTCAAGAAAAAAAAGATAAAATCAAGACAGGCCTGAAGAAATTGGCAGAACTGGGAACAGTGAATGCAAAAAATAAGTATCAGGAACTAATCAATGACATCGCAAAGGTATGCCAGTTGGTGGCTTCCTAGTAATCATAGTGGAGTTTTCCCAGAGTTTGCAGCATTGTGAAACTGGAGTGAGTTTTTAGGAGGAATAAGTTTTGTAGTAGCTAACTTACAGATACGAAGCCTGCCTTTTGCTGCAGCGTTTCCACCTCTCGGCATTTGGAAACTCCTTTAGTTTTATAGGATGCTTGTGTTTTCTCAAATGACTGTTGCCAGAATCTCCAGCACAGGATCACACAGAATCACAGAATTGTAGGGGTTGGAAGGGATCGTCAGAGATCATCTAGTTCAAACCCTGTGCCAAAGCAGCTTCACCCAGAGCAGGCTGGACAGAAGCACGTCCAGGATGGTTTTGAGTATCTCCAGAGTAGGAGATTCCGTATCTTTAAGGAAAACTGATGTATCTTGGAGGGGAAGTCCTGATACGTGGTACTTTTTAATAATTTTTTTTTCCCTGCTCCTTTTCACTAACTTAAGTAGTGTGTCTATAAACGTAAGCACGCAAGGATGCTTCGCCCATAACTTAAAAGACCTCCTAACCGTTATTTTTACTTAAATGTACCCATTCAAGAATACCTAAACGATAAAGGAGGGAACTAAGAACAATTTGCAGAAGTAATCTAAAAACTGTGGCATGTTGCTATGGTGACAATGTACTTTCTATCACATCTTTTAACAAAAAAACTATTTGGGAAATGTATCTGTAAAGGGAATAAAGTCTTTAGGGATCCAATTAGAATTAATCGTACAGTCATCAATAGGTGTCAAAAACGAAAACAGAATTTGACTTGAACATGTCATATTTTTTGGCCAGCTATTATGGCATTGTATGCTTAAAGATAGCTTACTAACAAAGAAAGTTAAGTCTTCACTGCTATGGTTATAGAGCTTGATTTTGTAAGATGCCTTTCGTACCCAGCAATTGTCCCAAAATTGTCTGCCTTTAGATCGTGTACCTTTGGTGCCAACTCTAGTCATTGCAAATAGAACAACATTGAAGTTTGAGAAGGCAACAAAAGGTTCAAATCAATTGCTGCGTAGAGCCGGTTAGTCACAAGAATGGTCAACACAGAGAAGTGGCGGATAAACTGGGGCAAGGGCAACTGAGTGCTTCAGCTCTTAGCGTGAAGTGAGACAAAGCAAAATCAAAGCAGAGTGATCTAAATACTTTGCTCTGAACTTGAGCAACTGGAGAGCTCAAATGCCTGCTAAGTGTCTGCCTGCCTTTCTATGCGGTGCAGGATATCCGAAATCAACGGAGATACCGTCAGAGAAGAAAGGCGGAGCTGGTGAAACTGCAGCAGACATACAACGCCTTGAACTCCAAAGCTACTTTTTACGGGGAACAAGTGGATTATTACAAAAGCTACATCAAAACCTGCTTGGATAACCTTGCCAGCAAGGGCAAGTAAGTACCTCGGAACCGTGCAGTGGCCCTGGAATTGTTTCTTAAAGAAAGCACGTGTAGGTTGTTGCTATGCAGAATCATAGTGCCATCTGCTCAAAGCTCCTCTGCCAAGCTCTTTACCGCAGCTATAGTTCTAGGAAAAAGGTCTCAGCAGCAGTGAGGAAATACAGGGAGAGGGCAGTACCCCAAATGGGTCCAAACAGATATACTTGAAAGAATTTTGGCCCCTCTGAGAGAGGGGAAATATAGCAAGTTAGTGGGAATGAAGCAGGTTGTCCAGATAATGTGCGTTATGCTGTCAGTCTGCCTTGTCATCCTTTCTAGGAGCAGAGAATGAAAATAACACAGTTATCTTGAAGGAAGGCATTGATAACGTACTGTCCTGTATTGATTCCAAGTGGAGTCAGTAGTTGTAGTGCACGACTGTTCAGATTTTCCTGAAAAAAAAAAAAAGTCTTCCTTCCCAGTGAGATGTGGGAAGACCAACTGCCAGCGAAATCCGAGGCAAGAAAGTTGTTGAGTTATCTCGATCTTTTCTCCACATCAGTTGTCACCAGATACCCTTTTGCCTAGGCACAGATGGCACTGCTTTTCATGAAGTGCCATGTGGTTGTTAGTGTGGGGGGTTTTTAGCTGTTGGGTTTTTTTCTTGTCTTCTGTAGTGTAAGAGTTATGGTAGAAAATCAAAGATCTGATTTTAGCTACAAGTGCCTGCTTAGATGAACTCACTGGCAGAAATACATCATCTGTCAGCTACCTTAGTCACAGCTGATTAGCTATGCTAGTTCTGTTTCCTCATCCAAATACAAATAAATGTTTGCTGTCCAAAATCTCTTTTACTTATTCAACTCATCATCTTGTGGTGTTTTTTCCCCTCCCCCTTCTTTTCTTACAACTCCCCCCCAGAGTCTCTAAGAAACCTCGGGAGATGAAAGGCAAAAACAGTAAAAAGATTTCTCTAAAATATACAGCAGCTCGACTTCATGAGAAGGGAGTGCTTTTAGAGATTGAGGACCTGCAAGCTAATCAGTGAGTATCGTTTTAAAAATCTTTAGAGCTGAATAACCTTCTTGGAGGAAGAGGAAAACGGGTATGTTAAATTCCTGTCTCTCTCTTCAAACTAGTTTAGGTGCTGGCAATTGAGAAGCTGAAACTCTGAGATTTGTTTGAGATCATGACAGATTATTTTGTGATTTTGTTCTTGGAATTTAGCATAGTTGATTGACTTGGCTATTAAAGCTGAAGAAATTGCTTTGGTGATCTAGGCTGGTATCCTTAGGGCCAAGACACATTGCAAATTCTCTTCCCCCCCTTGTGTGAAGGTATGATCTACTGGATGTAGAATCTATTAGGCTTTCATTGGTATGTTGAGTCTGGTTGGCTTTTACAGTCTCATTCCAAATGGGGAATACAGAATAAAGAGTTAAGACTAGATTTCTTAGAAACTTATCTTCAGATTTCATCTCGTTTATTCTCTTGCTATTTCAGCAGGAGTTACGTGTTCAGTAATGAACTGTGGTTTTTCATAGGTTTAAAAATGTGATCTTTGAAATCAGTCCAACAGAAGAAGTAGGAGACTTTGAGGTAAAAGCAAAATTCATGGGGGTACAGATGGAAACCTTTATGTTACATTATCAGGTAAGAACTATCCTATTTAATACTGGCATATAAGTTCTGCTTGCCAGACTCTTCATCAAGATGATAATGACACGTTTTCTGCCCAAACAATTTGAAAAATGCTCTCAAAACCAATCCATTTGTTGCAGGCGAAACGGATGCAAATGTGGAATTCAGACTACTTTTGTTTCTTTACTAATGAAAGCCTGGTATCAGCCTGTGTTCTTAGTTATGTTTAATTGTACAAACAATAAATGAACATGTACGCTTTCAACCGCTTCCTGCTCTAGCAGAGAGATGGGGAGTCTGTGGCGGCAGTCAGCTTGGTTTGGATGTGTGGTGGCTTCAGTCGGTTGTGACTGTTGGTGTTCTTTCTGCCACCCTACACTTACTGTTTGTTTCAAACAGGCAATTCTTGGGAGTCCTCAGCCTTTATTTAGGCCAGGCTGCCTACCAGGCATAATGACTGGCCTCTTCCCAAATGATTCCCTTTTTGTCCTCTCACACCATTGCTGTTAATGCCTGGTGTCTCTGTGTCTCCATCCCCATTGCTGTAATGCCTGGTGTCTCCGTGTCTCCATGCCCTTCTTCCACTTCTGCCCATGCCGACCTTCCACCCAACTTGGGCGTCATTAGGTCTGTTAACCTTGGGTGATGTGCAGGAGCACCTTGCATTGCCCTAAGTGCGTGCCCCCTGCCGGGGAGGGATGGCTGCCTCACACAGGCCTCTCGTGTGCTCCAAGAGCCCCTGGTTCATTGTGGTCCTAATCTGTCGGAGCTGGTCATGAACTTCTTAGTTTGTGGGGCTACCCAGGGTGGCTCAGGCACGTGTGTGGCTCTACCACTGTGCCTTTTTAGCACTGCTTTGGAGAAAGAGCCGATGTTCTGAGAGAACAGCAATGAGGGAACTGCTGTTTGTCATCCAAATACAGCATTACCAGAGGCATCAGTTAAAAAGCCTTGCATTGCCACTGTCAAAATTTTTAGAGAGAACAGCAGAAGTAGCGTTATGATTGTTTACTCCAGCGTCACCGAGGCTGGATGGGAGCCGCAGCCAGGTTCGGATACTAGAATGCACACAGCATTTCCCTGAGGTAGAGCCACCTGTATGCCTTCTCCAATGTGTGCTGTTCAAGAGTGGGATTGCTGAAAGTAATGAATTGCTGAGATAAATGAGTGCAGGGAGTCCTATTGCTCTGTCAGGTGCAGCACTGAGAAAAGTGTAACTGGAAATGCTGCCTACATAAACAAGACCGAACCAGCATTGTGTACATAGTCCTAACAGAGATGCTGTTTCTTTCCCTGCCCTGGATTGCAGGGCTGTAAACCCCCTGATTGAGACCTGTAACAACTAAGATTTTTAGAGTGACAGTGTGTGGAACATTGTAATGTTTCATAAGTAGGTAGTTTAAGTAGGGACACAGGAAGCCCTTTTGAAACGCTACAACTTCATGGCTGCTGTGCAAATGAAAATGACAAGCCTGGAGAGGACTAGATCTGAATCTTGGATTTATTAAAATGGTCTTCAATTTCTTTCCTCTTCTGTATTTTTTTAATAAACACAGAATAAAACAAATCAAGATCTCAGATGCCTTAGAGCAACTTTACTTTTCATGAAGTAGCAGCAGATCTTCAGCGAGTCTCCCATTTTTCTGTCATGTGTCATATACTTTTTGACAGATACTCTGCAAAAACCTACTGTATTGCACAGTCTTGTATATTCTCTATAAGCTCTTGAGGATTCCAGGCTCATAAAGGTTTTCTCTTTGGCAGGACCTTTTGCAGCTGCAGTATGAAGGTGTTGCAGTCATGAAGTTGTTCGACAGAGCAAAAGTGAATGTCAACCTTCTGATCTTTCTGCTGAATAAGAAATTTTATGGGAAGTAACCAGCCTTTGCCAGCAACTCTGTGAAAGGGGAGAAACCTGCACATGGAACTTTAATGACATAGCTACGTATCAGTATATGCCTGTGCTGTGCTAAAATATATCAAATGTATTATGAAGGAGGACTTAAGAACCTCTAGTGAAATGACAACCGTGATTGAGTCTGCATGGAGTTGGTTTCTTGTTTATTTATGATCCTCATCTTCAACTTCAAAGGTCCCCTGAGAAGCAGTTACTTTAGAATGTGTTTTTACATGGCGCTGGGGATTAAACTAATGTTAGAGTATATTTAGAGCATCTGGATGCTTTGTTTGCCTAACTGCATGCTTCATGAGGCTTGAATTCTTGTTGCCTGTGGAAAGAGAAAGCTGGCACTGTGCAGCGGTTGATTTTCCTCTTTCTGAAAGCAAAAAAGAGTTGCAGATAGAGAATAATTGGTAGTCCAAATACAATCAGCAGTGACCAAACTAAAAAATGTTTAAGGTCCACATTTGGTACACATTTGTTTGCAAGCCAGTTCCCAAGATAGAACTACTACGGTCTGGGGACTCAGTAAATGTCATAAATGGCTGCTGAACTATTAGTGATTATGTACTATACATACAGAGAGTAGCTTTAGTGTCTCATTTTTCTTGTTTTGTTTTGTTTTTTCTGTTTATCACACTGTAATTTACAAATGGCCCCTTAAAATAGAGGGACTGTGGAATGTATTTACTAGTGCTTACAGATGAAAAGAATTTGGAGTAGGAGAAGGAAGCTTAAACAAGTTCTTGAGACATTACCTTTTAACATTGCTTGCAAAACATTTGAAAAGTAAAAATAACCTTTTTCTCCAGTTTAGAGCAATGTTCTATGTATCTGTATCTGATGCAATAAACGTTAGCCTCTACCTGCAGACTTGTCAAAGAAAGAAGACTTATCTTAAATAGGTTGCCTTTTAAAAAGTTAAATTTTTCTAGCTATACTCAAATTCTAATTTCTTTTACTACTTTGTTTTTTGTTTTCACCGTGGTGGTGGGTGTGGGCTGTTCTGCTGTATACAGTAAAAGTGTTCAAGGTCTAAAAAAAATGAAACCAAACCAAACCCCAAACACCTTTAAATACCTGGTTGCTGCAGCTCTTCCCCCAGTTTATTAACATTCTTATATTTTTTTTAAAAGACATATATCTTAATTGCAAATTTCAAGTTTTTCATAGGTCACTGGTGGTGTTCGTTCAGATTACTGAGTTTAATTAAACTGCTTTATCTCCGATCTACACAGAGCTCCAGTTATTTCAGCTTAGATCTCTTTTTCTTATAAAAGACACTCATAATATTTGAAATAGCTACGTCCCTAAGGATGACTTCCCCACAGTCCTTTTTTGAAGCAGGTATTTATTTCAACTTGCTGGTGTCTAAAGTGCATTCAAACATATTTTAATGTTGGTGAATGTGCGGTCCAACCCAGTAACAAAAGCTACTCGCCAAACCCCAGAACCATCTTTGTGGTCTCAGATGTTCTGAAACAGAAATACCTCAATACTGGTATTCCACTGAAATCTGTCAAAGAGGTCTGAAATGGGATGAAGGTCTTGCTATTGGGTTTTTTGTGGTTGGTTGAGTTTTGGGTTTTGGGGTTTTTTTTTGTTTTGTTTTGTTTGTGGGTTTGTTGTTTTTTTTTTTTAAATTCCCTGGCTCTGAATTAGATATACTGTAGAAGGACCTCAAGCATTCATCCCTTTGATTTAGGGATGACGAGAATAATGGTAGAACATTACAAAATTATTGTTAGGAAAATGCAGCTGTGCTCTGCAAGCTCTTGAGCCACATGGTTTGATCATCCCCTCCCCCCCTTTTTTTTTTCTTTTTTTGTGATTTTTTTTTTTTTTAAATAAATACTTTTAATACTTTTCAATGTCTGCCAAATAAATTTGGGACAAAGTAATGAAGTGTAATGAGGCCTGTGTAGTACCCGTGGGGTACTCCCATCCTTACTATGTGATTTAGAGTAATTTTAGAGTAATTCCCTTGTTGCCTGCACCTATTGAAAAAAACAACAGGGTTTTGGCAAAAATGGATAAAAAAAAAAAAAGACCAAAACCCAAACAAATGAGAAAATAATCTTAAAAATGGGAATCTCCTCCTTTTAGCTGAGCAACAGTATGGAACTGTGGAGTTGGTTTTCTGTTCTGTTTTTTTGTTTATAAAGGAAAAGCTCTATTAAAAGAGCCAATCTCTGCACTTAATTGTATATATTTTGTAATTTACTGATGGTTTAGCTTTGCTCCATTTGTCTACTCCATTACACCACTGTATTTACCACGGGAGCAGCTACAAGTATGAAGTGTGTCTTCTTTCTGTCCGGGTAAAATTGGCCTTTGTAACTCATGTTTAAGTATAAAGTGGTTTGTCCCCACAGGCGCTGTGTGATCTCCTGACTGCAGGCAGCAGCCACAAGTGGGCAGTGGGTTCTGCTCTTGGGGGGCACAGCCAGGCCTCTCCTGACTCTTCTGCCAGTCCCTTCTGGCGGTGGGGATGGCCGTGAGGGAATGAAGGACAATGGGTGACACAACACAGCCAGGGTAGAGGTGTGGACCTCACGGGGTGCTCCCTGCCCAGCGGCCCTCTCACTGGCCATGGAGCACCTGAAGGGACCTTCCAGAATGCTCCATCCCCATTCTTGTGGAAGAAGCGCAAGTCAACCGTCAGTGGTGTCTTAGTCTTGTTTAACAGAAGTGTCTTTTGGGTCAGGGTATATGCCAAGGCCCTTGCAGGTACTGCTGCCACCCTTGCACTGCACTGGGGTTCTCCTTGCCATTTGCTGTGGCTCCACAGTGTCCTTGTGGCCACCAGCTACCTGAAACCCTGCTCCAAAGTTCACCAACCCCAGAGCCTGCCCAGGTGCCCTCAAAGACCTACCTGAGGGCTCTGAAGCACCCTGGACCCTGAATCATGGTCCTCGGTGGCCGCTTCCAGACATCCCCAGTTCCTCCCCTAGATCTGGGGTGGTTCCCCATGGCTGATCCTGACACTCGAACCATCACTGCCCTCACGCCCTGCCTGGGGGCTGGCATCAGTGATAGGCTGCTCTCAGGACCAGGGGGGACCTCGGCCTCACTGGCAGAGCCACTTGTCACCAATGGGTCATGTAACACCCCGGCCTCCGTGGACAAGACTGAAATACATTTGTCCACCGAAACCAAGTCACCGAGTGTTTGTCTGATCAGCATGAGCCACAGAAGCTGACTAGTTTGTCATGGCTTGTACAGCCTTCTCATCATGGCCCTGCCCAGGATGGTGCTGTCAGGGAAGTTTTTTTGCTCTTTGGAGACAGCTCCTGTTCCTCCATTTGAATCGTAGGTTTGTGGTAATACCTAGAATGAGGCTGATGAATGCTGGTGCACGTTGCTAGTAATGCTTTCATACAGCAAAATGACATTTCTGTTGTGGAAAAGCCCTGAAAAACCCCCAAGCTAAATAACATTTTCCCCAGTTTTGGGAAAATGGGGCCTCACCACCCTCACAGTAAAGAATTTATTCCTAATATCTAATTTAATCTCCCCTCTTCCAATTTAGAACCATTACCCCTTGTCTTATCACTACACCTCCTGGCGAGTCCCTGTCTGGCTCTCCTGTAGGCTCCCTTCAGGTACTGGAAGTTTCTCCCCGGCTCCAACTCCTGCTCAGGCCATGACCATCACATCAGTGGTGATGAGTTGCACTTGAACTTTGGGGGAGGGCTGGCAACACAGCCAACACACTGTCTAGAGTATAGATCTTTTGTTCCCATGAGATAATGACAATAGGTCAGTTGTCTTACTCTATAAATAGGCAGCCCAGACCCCTTTGAGCTCTCTGTTATGGCAGTGGGCTGCACACCAGGGAACCATATATATGACAGGTGTAACAGGGCGATGTGAATATTAGAACGAGCTCTCTGTACAGGTAAGAGTCTGTGAATCTCGCAGTCAGTGCGCATGTTGGGTGGAGAAACCCCACGTCCCTGGCACCAAATAAAAAGAATGCCTGCTTCTTCAGACTACACTGGTGTTAAGGAGTTTATTCCCAGCTTTGGTGACAATAGGGCTGTGCGCACCAAGCGGTGGCTGCCACCCCGGCACAGAAATGCCCCAAACCCCCGCTGCTGGGTCTGTACTGGGGAAAACAAAATCATCCCAATTTGGTGCTCTGGGTAAAGCCAAATCCACATGAATTTGGGCAGTTGGAAAGGAAAAACATCTCACGTTCATGCACAAAACCAAGAGTCAATTTCGCTGTTGTGGGAAAAGGCGGAAACATGACCTATGTTGTATTAAGGAAAAGTGGGAAATGCAGCCGTTCCCCGGCCCCGCTCCCTGGGGAGGCGACTCGTCAGTCCTCCGGGCATCCACCTCTATGGTTCCGCGGTCCTCCAGCACACCGGAAGCGTCCGTCACTCCTCCGGACATCGATCTCTATGGTGTCGCAGTTGTCCAGCATACCGGAAGTGCCTGTCAGTCCTCCGGATATTGGGCTCTACGGTCCCGCGATCCTCCAGCATAGCGGAAATGCTCTTCAGTCCGCCGGATATCGTTCTCTATGGTCCCGGGGGTCCTTCAGCGTACCGGAAGTGCTGCGAAACTCAGTCTCCTATAACCGAGTTTTTAAAAATTTCTTGCCCTCTTTCCTTC
>VXBW01004165.1:4544-20629 GCA_013400375.1 Thinocorus orbignyianus
TTTTTTGTTCCTTCCTCTTTCATCTTAAAATGCTGTGGGAAGAATGAAAGCAGAAACATGCTAATCTGATTTGTTTCAGGAGGCTTCTGATAATAAAGAGGCATATCACAGGTGTTCCTAATCAAGTCAGTTTGGTTAAAAAAAAGAGTATTTTTAAAATTAGGATTTCCTGTAACATAGACAATGTGAGGGTCAAGCCAATGACCTACATCTATGTTTGGGGATCAACCATGAAACTGTGGGTGTTGGAAATATGTTATAATACATGACATTTTTATTGCAGGTTTCGACCTTTCAATAGAGAGCTGATTTTGGAGAACGGCTTACTCCTGTGATTGAAAAACTCTCTCTGGAAGGTTGATGGAGCATGAGCATGGTATCTATTATATTAACATTTCTCTTATTACATACATTCTTTATTTTAAAAAATGTATACAGTAGTCCAACTTATTCAGATTATTCAAAATAGGCCAGTTCTGCTGGGTTTGATCAAGTTTTTTTTATTTGTTAAAATAATTCTTCTTTACACTCCTTCTGTAAAATTGTGAAACAGTAAGTAAAAGTATTCACACAAGCTGTGCACAGAAGGAAATGAAGTGGCCAAAAATATGTTTAAAAAGCTGAGTTTGCAACAGACTTGATCATTAGAGTTATATAATTTCTCTATAATAGTATTGTTCTTATATTCTTGTCTTGGGAATTACTCCAACTGAAATGCTGCTAATCCAGGACCAAAGTATAGATGCTATAGTGCTTATTTTTAAATAACTTGTTGTTGTTGGGAGGGTGTGAAAACAATAGAATAGAGGGCTAGCTGAGTGTGTTTCAATGTACTGTGCAAAATTTGTTTTTAAAAGCATTAATAAGCTAGCTACCTGACAAGGAAAGAGGCAGAAAACAGGGGGAAAATGGTCTTCAGAACCCTACACCTGTACCAGAATAGTCAGAAAATGTATTTATTTTATCTCTTTGTCAGTAAATAGATATTATATAGTAAAACAATGAACATTTGAGAATAATTAATATAGACTCTGCTACACTCATATTGCTAGTCCTGCTTTACACTAAAAGTACTAATTTGGCTGAAACTGAGAAATCCATTCAGAGTAATCATAACCTATCTACTTGAATATGAATAATCTTAACTAACAATTTACGTAAACAGTTGAAATTAAAATAGTAACTGCCCTTGGATTGGGTAAATTTGTTTAAATACTAAATGGAGTAGTAAAAACTTGTAAGACTTTATCTTCAGCAAAATGTATTACAGTACAACAAGTTTTATGAACATGTCGTGACTTTAGCAATTCCAGCTTTCAGCTGGAATCCGGTTTTTATCCTTAATCAAATCTGTCTGTCTTCAAGAGCATTCTTTTTTTTTTTGTAGGGAGTAATTGTACCATAAAATAGGAGAAGTTTTAAAACCCAAAATTTTAGATTATCCCAGTAACTGCTAATTTATACCAAGCAAATCCAGAGAGGTGTAAATTTCATCTTTCCTCATTGTTGTAACTAGTGGCTGGTGTAATGGAAGAATTGCTGGCTTTTAGCTGTAATACATCTCCTGTTATAGCAGTGTTTGAGGCAGACATGTTCCGAGGCTCTTTTTCTTACAATACTGTGATTTTTAGGGTAGTTAAGGCTGCCTACAGAGATTTATCAGTTGAGAAACAAAACTTTGAATAGAGACGATATAGGAAGTGAAACGTAACTATATAAGCTTTGCAGTTTGTGATCAGTGAGTAGGTAATTCTTTAACTTCTAATCTCTTCTTTGTTCCTGTGATTAAAAATCACAGTGGAGGTATTTTTATTAATGCTGTAACAGTATTTGGGTAGCATGTCTGATGTGTTCCCAAATAAATAAATATTTCACAGCATGTCCAGAAACTCAGCTCTGAATGTACTGTGTTTCTGTTGGGTTCTTTACTCTTTTTCTTTTTTTTTCTTTTGATTCTCTTAACAGTAAAGGATTTCACAAAACAATTCTTTGAAATTGCTCATTCTTTTTTTTCCTTTTTTTTTTTTTCTTGTGCAAAAGCAATTACATTCCTGTTAATGAAAGTCAAGATTATACTGCAGGGCAAGGGTATCTAAGGCTCCCATATGACATATTTAAAAGTTGAAAGTTTGATGGAGTGTTCTTTTGTCTGACACAAGTTTAGAGTATTTCTTGTAGATTTATTTTTTTTTTAGCAAAAAAAATATGGTTCACAACTGTAAATCAAAGGGATTTTAAATTTAGGGCTTAATCCTGCAAACTTTTAAATACACAAGTAGTCCTAATGACTCACTACCATGAATAAGGATTTGCAGAATCATGTTCTCATTAGATGCAAACTTGATTTTCTTTAACCAGTAAAAGATATTAAAATATTTTGAACTTTGAGACAAGTCAAAATAATTTTTATGAAGTCCAGAGAAGAGTTTTGCAGTAATTGAGTCTTACTCATTTACAAGCTGCAGTATCTTTCAAGGGTGCTGCAGTTGTCAGTTATCATTAGGCTCCAGTTTCTAAGTGTTGATTTGCCCTAGAAGGTTTTTGTGCTGAAATTTGGCCCATGTGAATTTTTTTTTCCTTGAACTGTTTTGTATTAGGTAGTCAGCATGGCTGTCTCATGACCCAAAGAATAGGTGAAACTTTCTAGAGAGATGTGTGGTGTGTTTGTTTTATTTTCTTGCTCTTTTCCTCTACTATTTCAGTTCTTATTTAGCAAAACTACCTATTTTGTTGGAAGTTGAGCCTGAAATAAAGGCTGCGGTGCTGGCGCCTTAAAAATTGTTGGTGTGGCTGTTGCAAATTGTTCGCTTGACTTTGTAAACTGTTTTGCAATATGTAATTGTAATGAAGCTGAAAAGATAATGTACAGCCTTCTTTGCTGAAGTGCTTCTCGTGTAAGTTTTCATGGCCACTTTTACTATTTGTGCTATAGGTGCACACTTGAGACTCCACAGACCTTGTTGACTGAATAATGATTTGAAAGCTGACAATGCATGCTTATTGCTCATCTAAAAGAACTGTTGCAGATTACACTGCCAGCTCATCTTTTCTCTCTTTAAGGACTTCTCGTGCTTTTTTCAAAGGCAACTTAAATAATTTTCCTGAAAAAGATATGTATATAAAAGTAACCCATGGCTAGTTTTTACAACACATGTAAAATCGACCATTGTTTGAAAACCTATGATATCTTAGGCATGGCTGTATAAGGTTTGGAATCTGAAACAACTGAATTTTCTGGATTTTGTTAGTTTAAACTAGATCCAGGCCTAACATTATTTTTAAATGGAGGTTTGTATACTATTAGATTTAAATAGACATTAACTTTTATTATTAGATTAGGCATTTAATGAAACATGTATATGGGAAGGATTTAAGACTAGTATACTTACACCTCATTTTTCCTTGTCTGTTGATAAAATGCTTTTGGAAGGCAGTAGGAAAAGAAAACCAAATTACATACAATTTTTTAAGGAAAAATAGTTAAAACATGTTAATTGGGATATTTAAATGCTTATTCTTCTTACTCAAACATGTGAGAGTAAGGTATTGCCCCTATTTTATTATTTTATATATTTTTTATTTATTTATGTCAACAAAAAGCTATGTAGAAATTTGTATAAACCCATACATTTAAACTGTGGGTGGTGGAATGAGAAATGTAAGCAATGTTCTTAAATGTTCAGCTACTGTATTGATGGCTCATTAATCTACCTTGTTTTAGACTGCTCTTCACACACTACCATGCCATAAAGGGCATGTATAAAGATGCAACTGCTAATTGAGTAGTGGGTTTGAATAAACAACTGTGTCTAGTTTTGTTAATTTTGAATTTATTTTAAATACATGGATATTCGCAATAATTTTTTTCTAAGTTTGTTGGGAGCAGGATTTTTTTTGTTTTCAGATAACAAGTTTTTTCTGTTACATTATTCTAAATTTTTATAGGAATATTTTGAAAAAATAGTGCTTTTTAGCAAAATATACTACTAAGATAATCTGTTCAAAGCAAGAAATCACCAAATATGTGTTTTTTTAGTTTGTGCAGTACTTAAAGATCTTAGTAATTTGCAAATATCTCTAAAATAATATTTACACCTTTCCATTAACCTTCTAAAATTTAAGAGCTTACTTTTTACTTCCTGTGGGTATCTTATAGGTGTTTTTGCTTTGTGGGTTTTGTTGGGGTTGTGTTTTGTTTTTGTTGTTTTTGGGGGGTTTTCTTACCCTTCAGGCCAAAGATTTTCATTATTTTTTCCATCCACTTCTCAGTATGAAGAGATATTTTTAAGTATTTTTCTTTTCCCCCCTTTCCTCACATAAGGAAATGGATTTAAGAATTAGTATGAAAGTTAACATAAACATTTTGAAAGTATTGTAATTATGAACGTGATTATGATGTTCTGAACTTTAACTGATCATGTCCTATTTCAAAATAGATGTAACCTGGTATAAGTCAATTTTAGATTTAGATGTGACTTCCAGTGGATCTGTTAAATAAAAACATTTGCTTTGAAACCTCAATATTCTTTTGAAGCAAAATTTTCTCTTAGTAGAAGGGGTAGATATTGTGGTCTTAAGTGTGTTATCAGTTTAGTAATTCTGAAAACACTTTGCTTTCTCTTGTTACAAGCTAGTCCATATTTTACTCAAGATCAAGAATTAGAAAAGGAGGATGCTCCATCTGTTGTGGAACACTTTAATCACTCGTATGAGAAAGTCTATCTCCAAATCAAAATACATATTCAAAAGTCTGTGGCAGAACAGAGTCCTCAGTTGATACTGTCACACTTATGTTAGTGTCTTGCACAGGCAAAAAAAAACTCCTTATCAAAAAGAATGGTTGTGCACTGGTCCCCATGTTCCCCAAAACCAAAAGATTTTTTTTCCCAGGTTCTCAGGAGAGGGAGATGATGTTTTTAATGCCAAGCACAGGAGTTATACAAGGGGCAGTCAAATGTGTGTTTTTCTTCATTTGTTTATCACCTAACTCTAACAGTGGTTCAGCTCTCAGGCAGAGTGAGTAATAGTTAGGGATTGTGGTTCTGTATGACCAGAGTATTTTTTTTAAACAAAGGGTCATATGCTTATCTTTAATGCTATGTATGTGGAAGTCCACAGCCTCTATGACATGCAAGCCTTCCAAATACCTTCTCCATAAGAACTAAAGTCCTAAATTCATGGCCTCTCTAATCAATTCAGGAGTAGATCAAATATGGTTTGAAACAAACTCAGGGAAATGCTTTCACTTTTCTGGAATTACCAGGTTTAAAATCTGGATCTTCATTTGCTTGGTGCCTGTTTTGCATCCAGGTTCAGAGTGTAACTAGGAGATTCTTGAATTAGCAGTGAGAGAATAATTCCTTCCAGGGTACTGGTACTGCTAGACTGTGTTCTGTTTTTACACCAGCTCTTCAGTTTTCATTAAGGTTTTGATCCCAGCTATGTCGCTGTAATTACACTGAATTTGGCTGTGAATACTGTTTGCTTCAGAAATTGATATGTTTGTGAGACTGCATAAGAAAGTAATGGAAATGTAAACAGAAGAATGTTCATAAGTTAGCTCTTAAATGTATTGTCCTTTGGGTTTTTTTAGTATTTAGATACACAGAAATCTCCTGGCATTTTTTTGTCAGCCTCACAGTCTTCTGACCTGAAAACGATCGTTGAAAACACTGTTAAAATTTTCTTGTTTATTTTATTTTTGGATTAATATAACTTATGTTGCTGACCCACTTTTCATTATGTCAAAACTTGAACAGACTTTGTCACTGAGGTAGGAATTCATGAAGGCTAACACTAGAGGGCAATTCAAAGCAGCAGTTTGCCCCAGAACAGTTACGAGTGCCTGTGGCCCTGGGGTGAAAAAGAGGAGTCTGTGGAGACTTTCCCAGGGTCTCCCCCTGGCAAAAACTGGTCTCTGTGATTACCCTCCTAAATCATTTCTTTAACTGGCTTTTCATATCCTTGAGTGCTCCACTGAATGAGGAGGAAGTTAAGACAGTTCGTATGCTTTGCTGAATTAGAGGTTAAGAAACATCTCTCATAGTCTTAACTCACTCAGTCTTGCCACTGTCAAACATGCGTAGCTTATCCAGTGGTGGGGTTTGTTTGTTTGTTTGGAATTTGCTCTCATGTGCTACCTTGAACCCTTTTTCTCTGAAAGATACTGAGGTTTGGGAGGTGAGGTAACATTGCACTGAAACTTAAATGCCTTTTGTTAAGCATTGAGGAAAATGGAATATATGGTGGGTAAAAAGTATTCTTACAAAATACTGCGAAGTTATGCAAATTAATAAGATGGTATAAATAATGCATATCCTTTAAAAAGCAGCAACAAAAAAAAAAAGACCAAACCACACCACAGAGTAAGACATCAGTCTGGTACTTTGTGTCCATAGCTTTATTGAGGAAAATATATAATATATAATGTAAAAAAAATATAGCTGAAGTAAGATGAGCAATCAGGTTCTGTATTTCACATTTAACTGAGGAGGAAAGATCATCTGTGTATATTGTGCACGATTTAAACAATTTATATAACAGTGCATTACATAATAAATTATAGTTTTCATGGTTATAGTGTTCATTATAGATTTACAGAACATCCTTGTAAATAATAACCTGTAATGCAAATGGTGATGTCATGGTTCTTGAAAAGCACTCAAGAATTCTTATTTTAGCAATGCAAATTCTCTCATTATATTGAAATGTACACACCCAGTCATGTAAATGCTTGTGCCACAGGACAAATTTCAACACAAGGGCATTTTATAAGTGTGCGTGTGTTTCTACCTGTCTCTTGATTTTGTATTCATATATATCATATATTATTATATATTTTGTGTACTAATATATAAAAAAGCTAATCAATGATTAAAATGACATGGTCATTCTAACACTCTGCCAGTTTTTCAAGCAGAATTATCTTTGCAATCTATTGCACAAATTACTATAAATATCTAAAACTTATTCTTACTTCAACTGCTTTTAAGTAGGTTGGTTTTGGTTTGTTTTTTGTTTATAAAAAATGCTGACTTACAATCACTCTGGCAGTGCCACAAAGGGATAGATCTACTACAATGCATTGTTACAGTAAATATTTACACCTGTCTTCTGTAGGTCTGACCAGCAACTCCAGTGCAATTTGAAAAAATGTAATCTGCTGGCAGTGATGCGCCCAACCTTAATCGGTGCTGGAGCCTCTGGAAGAGAGATTGTGTCATCACACGGTCCAACAATGACCTTGATGAATCTGTGAAAGAAGAAAATAGTTTTCTCACTTCTTAATTTGTAAAATGCACAAAAGAAAAAAAAATGTGTAACGTAACTCATTGAAGTTGTTAGATTCTGTGGGGCTTAGGGGAGGTTTTTGGTTTGGGGGGGTTGTTGAGGAATTAGTTGATAGTCACATACAGTGGTAAAGAGGTTTTAAACACACAGATGGACTCTTAATTTGAGAATGTGAATATTTGTATCAAATCTAACTGAACACTCAGGTGCTTAAGCTGAGCATACATGTAAACTGTTAAGGAATTAAATCCTTATTTTTTTTCAGGTAAGATGCTACCAATTTAAGAATAAGCATTTTCATGCAACATGGCTCTTTTCTCCTTTTTTTTTTTTGTGGTGGTTATTTTTTTTTCCTTTTACCAGCTTGAAAGTCAAATGCTAATCCTCTCTTAAGTTCTGCCATTAAGTTAACATTAAGGCTGTCTTCAGTATTTTTATTTCAATAAAGCAGAAACAAATGTGTAAGTAGCAGCAATGTGCAGACTAATATTGCAGTATTGGTCTGCTCTGTGTTTAAGCAGGTGGTTTCATGTGGCAGGCTGGAAGAGAGACTCTTTTTCTTCCCAGCTTTTGACAAAAAGATGACGCATATGACTCAGAATTAGAAGGGGAAATCTGCCAGTTTGCATCAGTTCCTTAACTTGTGGGCTGCTATTCACCACAAGGAAAATCAGTATACTCGCACCAGTGCTGCTTAAGAGATGAGGAGTAATCATTTCCTTCAGAAAGTGTAGGATGATTGGAGTAGGCCTTTCATATGTTACCCTAGGCTTTTCCTAGAATAAGATATTTTTCAGTTTTAATACTTTTTTAGGAAGAAAAAAAATAATGTTCTTAAATACTACATTTAATGTTTTAAATAGGAATCAGACTTCTTATAGCTTAATGCAGAGGAAAAGCAAAGGAGGATTCTGTTTCCTTTTAAAAACATAAATCTTATGTTTTGCTGGCATTGAAACTCAGAAACCATTGTAGATCTCCACAGTTGAAAGGTAAGGGTTTGGGGGTTTTTTATATATTTTTTTTTAACCTAATTCCACATCTGAATCTCCAGTTCTGATTTTAAGGGAGTTAGTATGACTAAAAAAAATTTAAATATAGTAACTTTGAGGGCAGAAGCCATCTGTTTTGAAGGGGAAAATAATTACTTGAAGTAAGGAAGATGTGATTTAAAAATGTCAAGCTTTAGACCTGCTAAAAAAGATAATGCATAGCTTAGTGATAAGTCTAATTCTTACACATAGGTTTGGGTTATGATGAAGAGAGACTTATTGCAATACCAATGTTTGCTCATAGAACATACTGTCAACTAACCTTTTATTTAAAAAAAAAAAAGTCAAATGCTAATTGTTTATAGAAAAATGTCTTCTTTTTTGTTTGTGGATATTTACTAGATAGCTGAGAGTATAATTTTGTATTTTATTCTTTTTTTGACTACTAGTATTCTTTAAGAAGTGGATTATAATTTTTTTCTTAATATATTAGCTTCTAGTTAATTCAGCAGGGTTTTACTTTAAGCTTGTTAGTGAAATATTGAAAATCTAGCTTAATATAAAGCCATAAGAGGCACCTATCATTCTTATCATTTTTCTTTTTTGCTTTTCTCTCTTTTTTTTTTCTTTTCCCCCAGTAGATAAAATTCCTTTCATTTGGCAAAGCTATTGTTGTTCTGAAAAAGCATATCCGAAGTGAAGTTCATTTTCTAACTGGAGAACTGAATTTCACTGCTTAGCAATCTGTGGCAGCTTTAGAAAGCACCATTTTATTTTGCATTATCTCAGTTCTGTGAGTAGTAGGTCTCACTGATGGGGAAGTGGGGAACCAACCCAGAAATGTTTTTGAAGGGGAGTATGCACATCTGTGTGTTAGACAGTGTCTCTTCTATGAATATTTCACTGGGGGGGTGGGGGAAAGGGGGAGGGCAGGGAAGATGAGAACAGCCCTTCTGCATTGCCTCTCCTGGATATTTCCTCAGCTACCAGTAATCTAAGTAAATAGTATGATGGGATCTGCACCCCAATGATGTTAAGGACACTTGAAACTTCTGCTGAAGTGAGTAATTAAATAATAAAGTTGTAGAAATGCAGCTAAGGATTGGGAGAAGATATAGCAATTATAAGGAGGTGTTCCTCTGCTGTTAACCAGTGGATTCCTGTAACAATTGAGTTGATTTCTTCTAACAGCTCGGTCTCACCTTTCGTAAGTCATACAGTTGTCTGGCATTTTAGACAAGTCGTGTAGGGATGATGTCAAGAAAAAGACAAATTTACTGTCTGAGCCAGAAGGCAGGCTTACAAAAAGCAACTTCTTTCAGGACACGAAAAGCTCTTTGTTCTGTGGCCTTGGTCTTTTTGTGCTTTGACCCTTATTTTATAGCATTGTCACTCTGACCCTAAATCTTTGGAAGCAGACATGCAGCAAATTTAGCCCTTTAAAAGTGGGGTTTCATTCTGAGCTGTGGGCCTGGTTTTGTTTTTAGGCGTTACAGTTTCATACAATGCTGAGATGTAACAAAATTAGAATTTAAGATTGGTGGGTTTGTTTAGTGGTAGTATCATTTACATATCAAGCCAAATTTTTATAAATATATATTGTCATTTTACTGTCCTATGATTTATTATTATTTACCAATTTTGAGTAAGAGAGCAGTTAGACAGTATAGTTAACACTGACTAATGTATTTTCCACTTTCCCAGCAGTACTTTGGAAACTGATCCCGTGTACAGACCACCAGGGTTCCTGCAAAATGCTACTTAAGTATCAAGTATTCTGTGGAGGACAAGAAATGCTTTGCTGTAGACTGTAGAGGTAGAAGATTTAAACAGCAATACCTGCATGCCTTGCTTTCATAAAAGAAGGTGCCACCTTAGGAGAACACAAAATTTTACAGTAGGCCTGTGACTGCTTCCTGGGCTGAATGAGCACATTTTCTGAGAATTTACTAAACCAATTTTTTTAAAAAATTCTTTAAGAAAGCTAGAAATTAATGAAAAGGATAGAAAACTAACAGTTAACTAATAGATATATATATTTTTTTTAAGAACCTAATGTACTTAATAGGGCGACCTGTTTCCCTCTTAAAAGCTTTCTGTTATAGCTGATTTGTATTGCATGGATATTGTTATTTGGAGGATTGTTCTGTTTTTCTCTTGTGCCAGCGATGATCCTATACACTTCAGGTTTTGTAAACTTGAACTATAATCATAGAATCATCTTTTCTGAAGGTAATAGTGTAATAATCAAAGGGTATGTTTATTGAGGAGCATGAAATATTGTATCTTGATTTTTTTTTAAGTCTTTAAAGCTGTTACTTTTTTTTTAATAAATAATTTTTTAATGTAATTTCTAACATAGAAATTGGAGTTGCATTTTAAGACAGGCCTGGCTTTCTTTCTGGTAGATCCACTAGACTGAGCATTAATATTTTTTTTTGTGATAAAATCAGAGGGAAATGAACATTTTAATGACCACTATAATGAAATATAAAACTTCATAGGACTTAAAAAATAGCTTATTAATTTTTCTTAATTTTGTATGTGTCCTTTCAAGCAAGAAAAAAAAATGCTGGTACAGATTGGAAGTGTTCACACAGTTTTGTTTCTGTGTGTGTGCCAAAGGTGCAGGGAAGACAGATTTTAAAAAGTTGTGTGTAAGCTATACTAGTGCAATCAAGAGTGATCTGGAAAGCTTTTCTGAACTACAGCTTTTGCAAACTCTGTTAGAACCTAGAGCTTGTTACACTTGACAAGTTCCCTGTAAGTATTTCATATAGCAGTCTAGTTAATGCATCAGCATCTGACAAAACACTCTTTAGAAGCTGGAAAAAGAGCTGGGAGGGGTTAGTCTGATTCAGTTTTATTATACGGTGATAATGTACTAAAATATGCATTGATAATATTTGTGTGCTGTATCGGCTTCCCTTAGTTGTGGTGTTCTAGCTAGCAAGCTATAAAAACTATTTGGCATCCTGTATTTGCTCAAGTCAGAACTGGCTACCTTTAGTTTCTTGCCTTGCACATAATAACCAAAATGCTGTGGATTAATTCCTCACCCCAATAGAAGCATCAATATTGCAGTACCAAATAGCTGGTTTCACTCTGGTTTGTTTTCAGGACTGCAGCGTTGGGGGGCAGGGAGGAAGTGCACCTCACAGAAACAAATATGTGAGTTCAAGCCCTTATAAGCAGCTGTTGGAGTGCTGAGATGAAGTAAAAGGGGTGTAAAACTGAATTTGATACTGATAGACTGTACCTGTGCTTCCAATTTTCTGGGTATTTTTATACTTCTGAATTTCTTAATGGTTTTACTTCCTGGTATTCATTTGAGTTGTCTTTGCTATTTTATGTATATTTTGTGTAGTAGTTCTCCCACTGGTTTGTTTCTGATCCTTGGAGAGATGGCTGGACACATGATACAGATTCTGCAAATTTAGTAATAGCAGATTTCAGGAATTAGCAGTTATATGCTTAACTTCCATTATTAATATTTTACATTGCAAACAACTTTTGTAGTATGTATGGAGAAAATTGTTTATATGATTGGGAAATCATTAATGGACAATGCCTTTTTTTTGTGAACATTTATATGTTCCCCCTTACCTATAATTTACAGCCAAAACTCGAGATTGGTGCTAGTTATCTCTGTTCAAAAATTCATCTTTGTGTTCAGAAAATTGTCCAAAGCATTAATTGTATATTGTTAACTCAAATCTGTAATAGTCTCAGAAATATTCAACTGCTTGGTAGAAGGTATGAAATTATCCGTTATACACGGAGAATGTATAAGCTTGATCCTGAATGAGTGCTCCTTTCTGAGGTGAAGTGGGGCTAATTTATTGTTGGATTAGTTTTTCAATTTAAAAAAAAAAAGGCAACAAACAAAACCTAGCACAGAATTGCTAGGTTAGAGACAGATTGTTTTAAGATGCAGTTTTAAGCATGAATTCAAAATCTTACTATTAGTCAGGAGAATAGCAATTAAGGTATATAGCTTATTCTCTTAATTATTCTTCCTCTATGACCACAAAGTAGCCCCAGTTAAGTTGAGTGAACTAGCAACATCGTAGGTTATACCTGAACCAAGCAGTAGCCAAATGTACACCGATACCTTTAAAGTAATACTTTGAAATATTTCAGTTGAGCTTTTCTCCTTTTTAAAAAAATATGTTCATGTCACTGTTAAGGTTGCTGCCACTAAGAATTAGGGGGAAAGAATGTTTCTTAATAAAAGCAACCAGAAGGCAGAGGTAAAAGAATATGCTTGAAAATAATAATTTTTAAGAATGAGCAATAAGTGGCAAGCTCCAGTTTGTTTGCAGTGTAACTATTACAGTGTTGAGTAAGCATATGACCAAAAAAAAAGTGAAACTGCTATTGTTTAAACTAATTGGGGGGGTGGTAAACAGTGCATTACTAAGATACAGCTACATACACTTTTAGATCTTAAAGTTTTGATGTTTGAGAATATAAGTGTTTAGGTTTCTTGGTGAAGTGAAATTATCTCTAATTTTGTCTTTTGCCCAGATGAATTTATTAAAAAATAAAAGGGGGGGGGTGTGTGTGTTTGTATTTGCAGCAAGAGCTGAACTGTCAGTGTGTTTATTCATACTGAAGGGTGTATTAGTGGCACTGAACTGTGAGCTCTGAGGGGACAGCTTTGCAAATTCACCACCAGTTGTCAAAAACACTATCACTGCAGAATGTCCTGTCTACCATATGAGTAAGTGACTCTCTTTGTGGAATGCACAGAACAGGGGACACCTGTCAAAACTGCCCCACATCATACTGCGCCCTCTGAATGTGAAACCTGTCTCACCACTAGCTTAAACTAAGAAGCTAAAAGGGGAAAAAACTGATAAGGAGATGTGCCTCCTGATGTGTGTGCTATGGGGGAGAGCAGCAGTGGTGGGCAAATAATGTGGTGCTTTAGACTGTGCAACACTGAAAGTCTTTCAGTGTCTTTCACCTTCGGATTTCTAATTTTAAACAGAAGTTAGGTTGGGAAAGCATCACAGTCGATAGTGAAGCAGTAGGTTTGCTTTTATAGTGGATCTCTGTCGCACAGTGTAAGTGACACAAGCAATGGAGTACAGTTGTGTGCAAGTGGTGTATGACAGTATCAATGGGGAAGGTGTTTTGGCCAAGGAATATCAAGAGTGCTTTTGTGGTATGAGCAAAAGGCACAAGATAAATGTTTAATCTTATGTTGTGTTCTTGGGCATCTGAGACAATATACAGTGTTAAATAGAAAGGCTTTGATACGTCAGATTGCTGGCTAGTGATATCTTTATGAATACAATATGTTACATAGAATTTAAGGAGCTTATTAGTAGTTACAGTAGTGCTTAAGGAGCTTAGTAATAGTGATAATAGTCAAATTCACTTGTAGCTGGTTTTCATGGGGTCAGAAAGAGATTGAATTTGGCTGAGTGTTGTCATAAACTCCTAACCATAAACCAATAAAAACTGAATATGATATTTTATATTAGGCTTGGTCTTTGATAAATCAGCTAAGAAATACTGAATTCAAAGGCTCCTTTCTTTATTGGGAACACCCCAATCACAAAAACACACACCCTTTTATCTTTTTTTTTTTTTTTAAAAAAAAAAAAACAGTTTAATTGCTTTTCTAACAGCATTCTATGTATGTGTGGAGAGCCTGCTTCTATGGAATTTCAACTATCTGTTTCCAGGATCCTTCTGTCTTCCCCAGCAGAGCTCTCACCTTCGAGGGCTTGGGAGGTGGCGGTGGTCTGCTGGAGCTGCCTGCATACTTGATTCCCAGCTTTTATTTGGGTCTCCTCTGTCTGTATCTACCTTGCCCTCATCTTAAAACACAAGGATAGAGGTAGGAGAAGCATTCCTGATAGCATGACTTTGTGCTTTATGATGAAAAAATAGATGTACCAGGCAGACAGTCCTGGATTTCAGCAGATTTCTGGCTTAGCTGTCAGCATGCTTTTTGTTTTAGTCCTCCACCTTTCATCCTTTTCCTGTTCTTCAACCCCTTCTCACATACAATATCTCACTTTTATGTGAAAACTTGCTTGTTCTCCTTAGAGATAAAATACATTTCTAATAGCAATGTAGAAAATATACAGTTGTGTTGTGTTTCAGTCTTTTGTTCTGGTTTGGGGGTGGTTTTGGTAGTAAAGGTTAAAAAAAAAAAAAGAAACAAATCATCCAAGAACATATCCATACACTCCGCAACCCTGTAATGCATGTGAGGTTTTGTGTTTGTTTTTTGGGTGGGTGGCGGGAATTACCTGCAAGTTCTGTTACTAATGTGCTCACTGTAGAAAATAGCATAATAGTTCTGCCAAGTCTTCGTTTCATGGTGTGTGCAGCTTAATTTTAGAGGGGTTTACTTTTGCAACAGAAAAAAACTCCATGCTTAAGCTAGAGGCTGAAAACAACTAGGCAATTGAAACAACAGTATCTAGTTAAACATACATAGTTTACTAATGAAGAATTTGGCCTGAATGTACAAAAGAGAACTGTACTTCCAAAGGTATTAAATGTTGCAGCTGTCTTAGTTAAATAATTTCCTTTCAATCCTTTAAGGTAAATCCACAAGTAAGAAGTGGTATTTTCTCTTGCTGGAAAACATCTTTCATATTCTTTTCCCAGAAAAGTTAATCTTTTATTGCTGGCTAGCATCTTTCTTGACTCTCTGTCTTTATCTTTGCATTCCACGTTGTATATGTATGGTGGAGATTTTTCTTTACATCTTCCTCTTGGTTTATGCCTTAGCACCATTTATTCACAGGAGGGAGACCAACTGTCGCCATAAACCTTTACAGTTGGGTTTATTTTGACTTTGCATTCAGGTTTTACTTCACCAAGATGCTGGCTAAATTGTGCCTAAATAATTTAGCTCGCCTATTTTAGCTGTCCAATTTAAAAACAGACAAACATAGGTTGTAAGAGGAGAAAAAGTGTAAAGTTTTGCATGTATAAAATATAATGGAAATAGCTCTTTTATACAGTTCTTAAAGTAGCATTTGAAAGTAGGTAACTATATAAGAATCTCTGTTGCTGCAGCTACCTGTAAACTCACACTGGCAAATGTCCTTTTAATTGGCACATTTGTAGCAACAGACCCTTCCAGCAGAGATCATCCTGCTGAATTATTGTTATTGTAGAAACAAAAATAGGAAGGGGGAAAAGGAAAACTCACCAAACTTTCCCCCTTTTTGGCCTGCCAAGATTTTTTGTGCTTACAGATAGCACTGTTAAGTTACAGAAGCTGTTTTAGCGTGAACTGACTAGAATGCTCATTACAATGGAAAGGGAGTACCTGGGTCCGTGCTGTTTAAGTAGCTTTCTGTCTTAATTATTTGGTGTAAAAACACTAAAGAAAGCATAATACATACTATGTGGGGAACCAGTGAAAATACTGTACACACTTAAAATGCTGACGTGCTTTAGTATAAGAAAAGGTTACCTGGCAGGAATGGGAATTCGCAGTCTCTTCCCTACCTCTTCAAGTAAAGTAGAACGGTTGTTCTAGATGAACGATGGAACTACAGCTGAACTTCTGCTTCTAGTAATAGATAAGATATTCTTGCTAACAATCTGATGTTGTTTGGGGTTTTTTTTACTGTATTTTCTTTCCCTTGAAAAAGATTTACAAGTGTTTCTTAATCCATCTGCCCAGAAGTTGTGGCAAGGGTCACCTGCAGAGGTAACAAATGGCTTGAGGACTGATACAGTACTTGACAGAAGCTTATTTTAAAAATAACTTTTATTCTCTTACATATGGAAGTAGGTGGTTCTTTAGAATTTTTTTTTTTT